>JASAMV010005298.1:0-19746 GCA_030248065.1 Rhynchonema sp. JSB1_4
AGCTACCCAGGCGGGGCGGCAACCTACTGTACCACCCAAAATGCGGGGCGGCAACCTACCTACTGTACCGGCCGAGCTAGGGGGGGGGGTCGTACCACTTGGGGGGGTCATCTGGAAACCGAAATTTTTTATGTCTAAATACTGAAGAAAATGTGGCCTAAAATACTAATTTCGCGCGCAGCGCGCGATTTTTCGTCTATTTGCAGACAAATATGCTAATTTTATGCAATTTTAAGCCAAAAATGAATGTTTTGGGTGAAAAGTTAGGTGGGGCGGCAACCTACCTACTGTACCAGGGGAGGGGCGGCAACCTACCTACTGTACCAGGCGAGGGGCGGCAACCTACCTACTATACCTAGGGGGGGGGACCCCCCCCCCCACTCCCGCCCCCCCAGCTACACCATTGCTTGTGAGAGGTATGATTTGGAATTGTGAGAGGTAAGTACTCAACCCCCCAACCCTCCTCGGGTTTTGTGGCAGGTAAGTACTGGGAGGGGGACAACCCCCCTGCCTGCCACTACTATGACTCAGACTACAAGATATCAGGCTCATTGGAATAATTTTTGCCTTTGGTGTATTTTGTAACTTTTATCCTATTTTATGTTTTTCTGCACAAACGTTTCTCAGATTCTGGACAAAGGCGAACTGCAAGTGTCGGACAAGGAGCGTTCAGCGCAGCAGGACGCGACGTTCAAAGAAGTAGCGACAACAATCGCAAACATGTGCGTGAATCCGGAGACGAAACGCCCCTTGACAGTGTCGATGATTGAGAAGGCACTCAAAGAGGTCCACTTCAGCATCAAGCCAAATCGGTCGTCAAAACAGCTAGTGAGTTCGTTTCGCTCAATACAACAGGTTTGACTTGGTTGTTGTCAAAAAAAATTGCATATTCAAGCCTGTGGTTTAGGATGCTGCGAGTTTGCGCTTTTACGTTTGGCAATACGTTTTCGTTTGCGAAACCGGACGGCTGCATTGATTGTTTGACCACAGGTGTAGCTGGGGGGGGGGGAGTGGAGCGGGCCGCCCGGCGGCTGGCACAGTAAATTGCGATTTTTGGCTCAAAACGGAATAAAATCGGTATTTTCACTCCAACTGGCAAAAAATAGCATTTCCAATTCCAGTTAAATTTCGGAATACATTTTCATCAACATTTAGACCTACAAATTTTGTTCCCCACCCTAGTTCGTCCGGTACAGTATAGGTAGGTTGCGGCGCCACATTTTTGGTGGTACAGTAGGTTGCCGCCCCGCCTGGGTAGCTGCACCACTGGTTTGCACCAACGTCGCCTTTCGAAATAAAATTGGTCAATTGTGGCACCACAAAAAACGATCACCGATTATGTCACACAGGCACTCGAAGTCATTCCACAGCTGCGCGAGTCGATGCCCATTGAGCGCGCCAAGATGCGTTGTCGCGTGATGATACCGTCCAAGTTCGCCAAGGCCATCAAGGAGAAGATCGAGGCGATTTTCGTTGAGGTCGAACAGGAATCGTTCGTACAGGGAGATATGGAATTGGTGGGTTTGGAAATGACAATCTGCAAATAAATATCGTAAAATCTGCAAAACACGATCGACGCTGGTACAGGTGGGTCTGATCGAGCCGGGATCGTTCCGCGAGCTTGACGATTTGGTGAAGAAGGATTCGAAAGGCAAAGGCCAATTGGAGTTATTGGAATTAAGACACGTGACCACTGGTGATACGGAACTGGATTGATGACTGACGTATCCGTGACTGCCTGCCACTCCGTTCATTCTCAAAAGCACTTATGCCGGTTTTTTGTTATTTATGATCAACATTACGGATATGATACATCGTTTTATATGAAGTTTTCTTTACCGGAGACGCTTGTTTCTAAGATTTTGCGATCAACTAAAGCAGAACTCTACGTTTAATCAGACGCATCATTTTATTCTCATTGACAAAAACACAAACTGAAAATATAATTTATAAAACAACGTTTTAGATATCACGTTCAAAATATCATGTTGCTGATTCGATACACACTAGAACTCTACCAGCTTACAAGATATATAAAAACAAACGCAAGAAGCATGTATGGCGCATTTATATTGACGAATTTTCAAAATAAATTCCGAACAAAGAAATTTGTATTTTATAACAATTGCATTCCGGTATTTGTTGAGAAGTGAGACCAAAACGAGAATAAATTAAAAACCATCGCAAAAATACAGTGTGCAACTGTGTAACACTGTTGGCTTCCGACTGTCAACGCATTGGAGCGTGTGTGTGACGGAAACAAGGCCTACGTTCACAAAGATTGGAAACTTTCGAAACACAATCTACAATACGAACTACACTCCCGTCAGGTTGAAATATGAAACACAATAGAGTATAATATCTTCAATTGTGTATACTGTATCAACATATCACACAGAAATGGCACTGTACCAGCTACGGTATATTGATGAGAGAAAAACGGCTGTGTGTAGAATTTTGAGGGAAACACGAGCCCCGGCGGAATACGACTTATTCTGTGCGTGATGCCAAACACACTTCATTCACCAAGAGAACAACTTCTCACGCGCAGAATGGCTCTCGCATTCAGCAGCCAATCAGCGCGGGGGAATTTGTTCTCTGAGAGAACGATGTTTAGTCGGGCCTTTAAGTTCAAGATGATAATACAGGTAGAACACAGACGAAAATCATAGTGAATAGACGGAACGTGGTAGCACAACATTTGGGGGAGCCAGACTGAGAACTTACGCCACTGATCCTATTTACACCATTCAAAAGTGGAAGTCAGTGGCACCAGTCATAAAATCGACGAATAAATAAAAACGACGCCGTGAAGTTTTGAACGTCACCGAAACGAAAAGTAACAAAGCTCAGTTATGTAACCCACAACGCTGTGGCGAATCAAACGTCCGCTAGATAGCTAATACTCTGCGAAAATTGTGCAAACCTTTCAAATCTGAACTATCAAGCTAAAGTTAAATCAAGTTAAATCTGCCCCCAAGTCCAAATCAGCTTTCTTTCAGGTTCAGATTCGAAAAATTTCACCACACAAATGTACAACCTGTTTGCATCAAGAAACGCTGGCCTCTATTGACAAGAAATGTCGTCAAATCCAAGGAGTACGAGCCATATTCACAAAGCGATGACAGAGTTAATGTGTGCATCTGTAGGATGCTTTCGGCACGGATGTGCAGAGCGGCGAAGTGTGCAACACATTCTCGGTCATTTAGTTTTGCGAGCACGCCCAATCATGAGCTTTCTTGGATTAGACACACGCATGACCAGATTTGGGCCAACAGTAAGAGAAAACGCCGAAACCTAGACGTGTCTGCAAGTAGTGACGTACGCATATCTCACAGCTAGGGTGATACAAGTTTTGCAAGATTATTGCTGCATTCGGTATCGAGAGAAACAATTGAACTTCTTTACATAAAGTCAACGTATGAGAAACCGAGCATAGCGAAACGAGAGCAAATCATAGATTGGGGACATGTAGTGGCTAGACGTGGCTAACAGAAAGAACTACCGTCAGTGGTTCTACGCAGAAATATAGACGTATACAGTTGGTATGGCACTATGATTTAGTTGATGTCTTGCAGCTGTACACACACAGGAGAATCAGCAATCAACCACTGAAAGTAAAATCCGGCGGGATATTATTCGTTGACTGAGTGGTGGGTGGATGAGTAGTAGTAATGCCAGACAAATGTTGTCAGCAGTGAGTCAATGCGTTGTTGTATGTTTGACGACCAGACGTGCTGTTGCTATTGATGCATTTAGGAGACGGACTTTTTGCTCCTGACGGATCCACTCGATGGTTGTGCGAATAGATCAGGCTTGGTGCCGTGCATCACCACACCGGCACCACCGAGCGGCGGTTGCCAGAGTTCGTAGCCGAGCTTCGTCAGTTCGACTGCAATCATGCCGATGACGGTCGCCGATGTGTCTGCAACACATTCACACCGTTAATATTTGTATGAAGCACAGCGCGTGCGTTTGGATACGCGTCGGACAGATAACTGCTTTTTGTGAGTCACATGCAACGCACGCAGCTTCGTGACGCACGTTTTTGACCGACGGATTCTCGGCCCAGCTCTGACGTGAAGCAATCCAAACGCTGTGCTTTACAGCAGACGTAACAACGTTACAATAAACTACGCTATGCTGTTACAAAAGCCGTAACAACGATATAATAAACTAAAAAAACCAGTGTTTTTAAGGATAACTGTTGAAAGTTAAAAAATAAACAATCTAGCAAAACCAAAACGTACCCGGTTTGAGGAATGCAAACACCGACCCGCCACCGCCAGCACCGGTCATTTTCGGGTGTATGCCATACCTGGCCAGCAACGTGCAGATCTGGTCGATTTTGGGATGCCCCACACCCAGCGCGATCAGTAATTGATTGTTGATGCGGCACAATTCCTGCAACACAAGCCATTGCCCTTGCCAAGGTGTCTGTTTGCGCAATCTGTGACCTTAATTAAACCATTTACGATCAACTTGGTTTTCTCCGGTGATGATATCCTCACATAAACCTAACGGAGACAAGTAATCACCGACTACTGAACTATAGTTTACGGGAATGAACACCAGCATCTAGAAACAACCAAGGAAAGGCGTGAAAGCCCCGTCGTAAGCCTACAAACTGTAACGACCTGAAACGCACAAGCTTCTTGGAAAGCAAGGTATGCGTGAGAGTGACTCTTTATTTGGATTGGATCGGCATGCACTTTGCGAGCACGCGGGCTGATTGGGCGCGTCGGAACGTTTTCAGTAGCACACAACTAACATACCAACTGTGAAACATCAGCCAAGTCAGCATCCCACCGAACAGTATCGGTGAACTAACACGCGCACTGGTTGAAACAAGGCGGACGGGCAATTGAGCAAAGCACATTTGAGCAAGACCACTTTGAGCAAGTGAAAAAGAGCAGAGTCCAAAAGAGCAGAACCTAAAAAAAGAATAGGCCTAAGCCTAAGCCCAAACACAAAACTAATCTTAAGTGTAAGCCTAGGCCTGGTACCAAAATCAGCCTAAGCCTAACCCATTGGAAGAAAATAAGTGCTCTGCTCTTTTGGCCCTGCTCTTTTTCACTTGCTCAAAGTGGTCTTGCTCAAATGTGCTTTGCTCAATTGCCCGGCTACCAGAAACAATTACAATAAGAGCACGCGTGCAATGGCCAGCTGATTGACATTTCACAAAAACAAAAAGTGATCTGCCCAATAACACTGTCTGCCCGCAAAGTGCCCACGACCCTGTTCATACTGCAGTTGTGTCAGTCTATCAATACAATCTAGCTATAAGGCCAGCACACAGAAGGGACACCAGCACACAGCACCGTTGTGAAGAGCAGACTAGCAGTGGCTGATTGGCGGTGGCATCACCAAAAATAATAATCACCATCATCGTCTCAGACACAAGAGCACAAAGTAATCAAAAATAAAAGCTAAACTGCGTTGAGTGCGCAACCAAAACATAAGAAAATCGAAAACTCAACCAAAGTGGGTATTGGTACCACAGACACTGCATTGCAGAGTCGAGCAGAGCAGAGTGCTGGCTTACATTCAGGGCCGCATATCCGTTGGTGGCGGCGGGGCTGGGCACTTTCGCACTGCACGACGATGCGCGACGATCGTTGCCTCGCGTCTCCAACGTTGCCCCAAACGCACCAGTGCCCCCACTCGTCTGTCGACGTTTGTTGATCTGCGCCGCCATGTCCTGTATGAACAAGGCACAGATAGGATCACAACTGCTGCTAACCGATCAGTAGTTGCTCGCTGCTGTTGCACACAATATGCACCACGAGGCTGCACAAGGCTGGGCTGATTAATGCGGCTGATTGTAATGTAGTTGACGCGTGTTGTTTTGTTCAGACTGTCGTGTGGAGCTGCTCACTCGTATTGTGCACCAGTCTGTGCGAAACAACGTATGAACTACAATACAATCAGCCAGGAATGAGATGAATTCTCGAAGCACTACAGTACGGATTTTTCATGCTAGCACGCGCATTTCCGCATGTACGAGTCAATCAGTTGCATATGTTGTCCTAGCGAAACATCAACCTGTGCACAACGCGTCGACAGCGATCAAACTTCGAGGTGTCACCGGGAATATACCGTGCAACTGACAGTCCCGCGCACTGAAAAGCGCTGTCTTGTGGGACACGCATTAAAGGGCTCGGGACACAACCGAAGGAAGGGCAGCAGAGCGCAGTGTTATACATCGTTGGAAAGCACTGTGATAGCATATGTCACGCACAAATGTTAAGCTCCTTAGAGATTCGCTATCTCTTGGTGGAGCGACTTTTCATTCCAGAAAAAAGTGAATTTTTTCACAACTTGAAACGACCGGTGCAGAAACTACAAATGAGTTGAAAGTCAAGTAACACGTGCATAGGATTACAACGGATTCTGGATAACTTATCATGAGAACTTCAGTCGCTCAAAGCATTGCTTCACTCGGTGAGGGTGCGAAATGTTCCAAAAATCGGCCACATTTTTCGAAAACACAAGTTTGTCTCTAAATTTTGAGGCCGCGCTTTGTGTTGCAGAAATGAAAATGTTATAGAAAAATAGAGCATTTTCGAAAGTACCAGAAAATAAGGTTTTTAAATTTTAAAACACTTAGATAGCGGCGTGACAGGCCGAAAAAGACCTAAAAATTGCCACTAAGCTGCATAGTTGCATTCATTGACGGAAATGTGATGTAAATAAGCCACGTATTGCATTGCATTGGAAACGATAAAGTCAGATAAACGCACAGTCCAACAATCTAGACGAGTTTCAAGATTTCAAACCCCATGGTCCGGCTGCTGCAGCCATGCCAGCCTGAATAAGATATTTGGCTATAAGTCGTTGCTGTTAAGACCTATTGCATATTTAATAGCATCAAACGATGTAGCCCTGAATTAGCTATCGAACGATGTATGACATGCCCATACTATCTCTTGATATGGACAAGAAACGGTCAAAATTCCGAAATCGCACACGGTGACGTGATGGTTCATTCCAGAATCGTCAAAAAAGCAATTTCTTAACCTCTGCCCTTAAGCGTAAGAATTTATTGGGGCTTGTTACATATCATTCGAAAGCTACTCCCGAGATACATTGTTTGGTGCTATCACATTTACGATAGCTGTTAACAATAAGCATTTATAGCTGAATATCATATTCAGGTTAGTATGGCTGCCCCGAGAGATCTGTAGACCTTGGGGTCTTCGGACCTTGATAGGTTGTCAAAACAGACGTTTCTCTCATTTTTTTGTTTCGAATCCGATACAATCTGTGGCCTTTATGCGTCACAATTCTGGTGATGAATGTAACCGCCTAATTTAGCGGCAATTTAATGGATTTTTAGGCCTGTCACGGAGCCAGCCATGAGTTTTAAAAACCTTATTTTCTGGTACTTTCGACGATGCTCTATTTCCCCATTGCATTCTTATGTCCGCAGCGCTAAGCGTGGCCTCAAAATTTAGGGACAAACTTGTGTTCTCGAAAAATAAGGCCGATTTTTGGAACGTTTCGCACCCTCGCCGTGTGAAGCAATGCTTTGAGCGACTGAAGTTGTGATGGTAAGCTATTCGGAAGCTGTTGTAATCCTATCCATGTGTTACTTGACCTTCAACTCATTTGGGGTTTCTGCACCGTTTGTTCCAATTTGTGCAAAAATTCACTTTTTTCTGGAACGAAAAGTCGCTCTACCAAGATATAGCGAATCTCCAAGGGGCTCAAAATTTGTGCGTGACATAGGCCGTCGGAATGCTTTCCAACGGTGTGTAACAATATGTCCTGCTACCCTTCCTTCGGTTATGTCCCGAGCCCTTTAAAACTCCATACTGTACTGCAGCCAGTTGAACCGCAACTGCTCGGTATTTTTACACGATTAACAAAACTTTTTCGAATGATTATTGCCAATTCACGACAAGCTCCAGATAATTGGTAAATGTTTTGCAAATCGTGTATAAACTATGCTGCAATTGTGCTTGATGATTTCTTCGATCTTTCTGTCAAATGGTCACAATTACTTCTTCGAGAACCCAACCCATTGATGGCCAGAGCTGAAGCTGCTGTTTGCCATAGAAAAGATTACAAGTGCTCATGCCACCCAAAAGCAGTGGGACCGGTCCGTTTGACCTTTGCAGTGTGCTACGCAATACATCAGGGAAGTGCAACGGCCAATGTTTCACAGCATCAGCTCAAGCACGAAACATCCAAACCTCAAGCGTTGGCGATGCTTACAACTAGCCCCTGAGATGAGCAGTGATGTGGCTGGAGGGGAGAGGGCAGGGTTTTATTCAAATGAGACCCAGGTGCATGACTGTGTAAGGAGTTAGACTACAAGCGGCATCAAACTTGGTTGGAGATCGAATCGTACGTAATCTGCTCCATATTTTTGATGAACAGTTTTTCAGCAGTTTGATACCGCCGTCAGAGTGAGTGCTACTGCTGCTGGTGTGGTGGGTGAGTGTGCGAGTGTGGGGTCAGAAGGTTGGCAGCAAAGTAGTCAAAGTGTGTCGTGCTGACTGACAAAAGCACCAAGCAAGCTATGCACGGCGAAAGTCGTGTGGAACTTGTGCTCCGGTTTTTTTATACTTTTTGCAGTGGTGGAAGGTAGACAAGTAGTGTACCTTGAAAAAATCTTCCACAATGCTTATGCTTTCGAATATAGGGGGCGGACGTTTTCAGCAGATGAGCCCAGTTAAAGCTAAATCATACTCTCGAACAGAACGGAGCAGAAGAACAGTGGAAAGGGCGGTGGTTGTGGTTAGGGAGCAAAACTAAACACGAATGAAAAGGAGGCATCCATCAGCAGCCAAAAAGGAGACCTCATATTCATGCCAGTTCACCAGCACGTGACAACATCGAAAATAAGGGGGCACGAATGCAGCTGTACGGGGGAAATTAATGCTACGTAGGGTAAGACCATCAAGGATTGTGAGCGAGAGACAACGAATAAATAGAGAACAGTGTGTATGGGATAATGCAACAACACTGGCTAGTACGGGGCAAGCAGTCTGCCTGCCTTGCTTGATACGTCATCGCAGCTCGGTCAACCACAAAGTGGAACAGAACCAACTTGGTCATCCTCCCATCTATATTACCAAATCATGCATTATTTACTTAACATCCCCATCATGATGACGCTGAATGTCCTTTCCGTACATACATACATTCACTCAGACCCAGGAGGACAGAAAGAAACTTCTGCAATGCTGTAATAAATTTCTCAAAAATACAAGGGCAGTAGTAGTACGCATTTTGAGGGCAAACGTTGGAACTGATCGGATATAGCAATCGATTATCCTAAGATATTATGCTGTGTTCATGCTGTACAGGTTAGCTGATGCTTAACAATATGGTCCAAGATATTTGTTATGCTCGCTCAATCATTCAAACATCTCCCCTCAGACCGCCAGCTGTCAAACTTCCGTTTTGATCAAATCAGCGGCAGAACAACCAGACACAAACCAGCTCAAAATGAGCGCATACCACTGCCGCCATGATAACGCATGATTATAGCGACCAACTTGAAGTGAGTGATGTTCATCCTCGTTACAGGCGGCGTGCGACGACGAGCCTCCACTGCTGTTGTGTTCGGACGAGTCTCCACCGACACAGTTGGCCAGGCCTTCGGGTCTGTTCAGTAGATGCACCGCCTCACGCGATATACCGTCGATCGAGTTGAAGATCGGCTCCGTGATCTCGGGGTACTGCAAATTGCTAATTATTTGCGGCCATATCGAAATCTCGCATCACCGCGCAGGTGCGGCTGAGCTATCGATTAGTTCCTCTGCTGATTAAAATCGTTGCGTCAGCTCTATCACATACTGTAATATGGTTTTAAACAAAAATACTTCTTGAACGACTATGACATGACACAGCGTTAGAATTCTGGTCGAACGTGAATTTTGAGGACGCCTTTGATAATAAATCGGGCAATAAACCGCCGACCTTTTTCAACTTTTCCTTCACCGTGCCCACCATTCGCGATGTGTTGCGTTCGACTTTCGAATTTACCAGTATCACTTTCAAATCGGGAAGACTGCAACAGTTTGGGTGCATAATAATTCAGGCCATCAAAAAGAGTCCGTCACCGACCAACAACAGTGAAAGAACTCACTTTTTGAAGTGCTGTATTCTCGTGCCAGGCTTGAAGCTGGCGATACCACCTGAAACAAAAACACAATTCTTGAATGGTTGAATGTTGACTTGAAATTATCTGATCAGCATCACAAACAGGCCCGCAGCAACAGGAACATTCAAATGGATGTAAAAACTGCGACGTCAATGTTGAAGATCGGCTTGGCGTCAGAACCCTAACAGCGATTCTCCAAATTTAACATCACTCAGAAATACAAAAGACTAGGCGACAGAATGTAGTGGTTGGCCCAGGTAGGTATGGTGGTGGTGTGCGGTTAGTTTGGCTGTAGCATATACATGTAATAAACACCATATAAAGCCCGAGACCACGATCACACGAGCATCTGTGCAGCCCCTACCATGCGCGGCGACCGCGTTCAGCAGTTTCAGATTGGTGTGACCCGACGACAACCGATGTTTACCTACACACAAGAATAGCACTTGACAACTGCGAGCCGTTCAAGATTAAATCTCCGTTGGCGCTTGCCGGCGGCGTGGCCCGACAGCGTTTGCCAATGGATTCAACATTCGAGATCACTTTAAGCAGTACGGTGGAGGGGCAAGTGCCAGCAAAGTGCGCACCAGTGAAAGGTGGTACGGATTGGGGTTGATGGTCATTTACTTATTCAATTGAAACATCAACGCGTGTACCGTAAGTGCACACTGCGGCGTCAATGCCCGAAGCTCGACCATGTATGATGCTCTCGGCCGTTGCTGCCCACTTTCTGATCGTGTCGAGATGCTGGTCGTCCCACGTCAATGAACCGTCCGTTGAACCGGGAACCTGCGCATGATTACTGCATTTTATCGCTCACGTACAATGAATCGAGCTTATCCCTGCACCAGACCTGTTCGGGAGCCAAAATAATATATGTCAGGATTTGTTCCTTTTGCCAAACAATTGGAAGTTGCCGGCTTTTTTAATGCAATAATATAGGTAAATTTTTGTTTAACATATGTAATCCCAAAATAATATATGTCGCAATATACATATATTACATATACTAGACGGGACCCGTGCCTACGGCCCGGCTACAGCGCCGCGCCCGTGCCGTGCCCCCCCCCCGAAGACCCGTTAGCATACCCAAAGCTACCCGTGAAAATTGACCCGTCCGCCCATCCGAGGGAGGGGGCCACAGACACACAAACATACATTTTAGGTCTTCCTGTTTTAGTAGTATAGATTTGCACAGCTCTGCCCTGCACATTAAAATTTATCGGCGACCAGTGCTGCGGCTGGGGTCCCCCACAGGTTTCTGCTCCTGAAAATCCCCCCATCAAAAAATTTCTAGACACGGCACCCTTATATCTCCCCATCAGAAGTAGCCATGGCACCGGCGACGACCGGTATCCATTTTGCCGACGGAGGCGATGGATCGGACCAGGTAGCCTGCTGGACAATGTAGGCCTCAGCCTGAGCGCAAGCGAAACCGCATTGTCCAAGATAGCTGCCTTAGTAGCCGGTTTTGTCCGCCCCTTGCTCTTGTTTACAAATGAAACGATAACACGCGGAAACGTGACTAACTGGCAGGGTGGGTGGCGGAATCAAGCCGGCGGCTTGTAACAAGGCAGTCGCAATGCATACGCAATAAGCACCAGAGGAACCGAGACCCACGCAAGACGGCAGACGGAACTTCACCGTTAGTTTCACCGCTTGGAGGTCCCTGCAAAAAATGGGCTTCTTTTGCTTGCAAATCCTACCGGCTGACGCATAACGTCTAGATAATCGTGCCAAACTGTCAAAGAATGAATTCTGCCTCAAAAAAAATGCCAAATCCTGTCGAAGCCGTACTTTTTTCGCTGCGCCACGCCAAGCAGCAAATACCAGAATGCCAGCACAGCGAGATGCTGTACACCGCATTGATCCTCGCACGAACCACTCAGCTTTCTCGCGACCGGAACCAGAACCTGCGAGAACATTGTTCAATTTGTATATCATGGTAACCTGCACCTCCGTAGATATTATACGCATAGTTTAGCGCCCGGACGAGGAGGAACGCTTTCTGGTCAAAAAATTTAAAAATATCGGCAACTGTTGAGTGTAAAAACGTGCCGCAAAAAGACTGGGCAAGAACGACAGGCAAGATTACGAAAACAGGCAATAAGTTGTGGCGTGGTCTGCAGACAACTAGTATGAGCAAATATGTTGGTCACACTTCTATGTTACAATTCAACAAGAAATCACCAATCCGTCCAACCTCAAGATGTGGCGGGGCTCCGTCGTCGAGCGCGAGCGTGTTGAGCGGATTGGCACTGTCTTCAGCGGCCAGTTTGTCGGCAGCTCTGTGTAGTTCTTTGAGCATCCACGTCTTCTCAATGCCCAGATCTGGCAACGATAAATAGATGACTCCGTCTTGTGACGTGTACAGACTGACGTACGTCCGCAGATCGATGCTGCCAGCGACAGCCGTCTGCAAATAATAATGCAATCACTCTTCGTTTTTATAGACAACAACAAGGGACAACAAAGAAATATCACGAAACGAATGTGTCATTGTAATAGCGAATTTTTTAGGTGTGTTTGTGTAATGCAAATTTTTGGGACACAACGACACGTATATTCAATATTACTGCAGTCAAACTTCGTTGTAGGCCCGTCAAAGAGACACGTCCGAAACTATGCATAAACTGAACTAGGGCATTTCCAAAAATTTCATGACAATAGGGCTATAATCTTAAACTTTTGTTTTCCACGACTGACCAATGTAACAGCAGTGAGTTTTGCCCGTTTCGGCCTTTTTTCACAGACGGGCGAGGTGCCAGGCCGCATCGGCGCCAACACCTCTGGCCAATTGACCTCCAAAAAGCACCACGAGCAGATCTTATTGCTCAAGTAAAACATCGCTTGCTGCGCACAATAGTCCAAGCCAGATTCAGATTCATTGACAGTTTTTCATCAATAGTGCTAATTGGGCAATGTAGGTGCTCTGCAGTTTGAAACATCTCATAAACTCCTTCCAAAAATTATAGAACTCCTTCTCAAGATTGGAGGAAGTGGTAACATGGTATAAGAAAACGCAGAGTCGATGACTGTATTTTGTTTCCAAGCAGGGATTTTTTCGTGATTTTTTGACCAAGTTTGGTTGGCAAGATTTAGAGCAGATTTGGCAAGTAAGATTTCAGCAAGGCCGGTCGATTTTCAGTTTACCAGCCAAGTTGCTTAGTGACATTTTGAGGTTTACTTGCCAGTTTCAGCTTTGACTGGTTTTTTGACGTTCTGGGGCCAGCAGATTTTTAGAATTGGCAGCCAATGGCTAATGGACAAATCTGAAAGAAAAGCCCTGTTTCCAGGTCGGATAAGACAATCGTAACGTTGACGCCCCCAGATCCAGCGTTATCATGCAACTCTGCAATCAAAAACACTCTAAAAGAACAATAACGACAACGACAAACTCACTCGTCCATAAACAACAGCATGTTCGCCGAATAGGATGATTTTGCCGGGCGCTGAGATGAACACGCCCTGAGATGATGATGAGGGTCCGGGCGATCCA
Source organism: Rhynchonema sp. JSB1_4 (assembly GCA_030248065.1). Classification (NCBI taxonomy): domain Eukaryota; kingdom Metazoa; phylum Nematoda; class Chromadorea; order Monhysterida; family Xyalidae; genus Rhynchonema; species Rhynchonema sp. JSB1_4. Next base: position 13,617 of record JASAMV010005298.1, read on the forward strand.
GGGGGTGCGAGTGCCCCCGCGTCCATTGACCGACGAGCGGCTGCACTGTCCGTCATCTCACACTGTTGTCGAGCACCACGTGATAACGAACTTTTACGTATTTATTTGTTCAGCAGCATGTGCATTGATAGTTGCTTTGCGTTAAGTTTGTATTATTCATTGAGTTTCCGTTTCTTTTAATAAAGCGGCCCTCAGCAGGAAACGAAGTTGTGCGTTTTTATTCTTCCGGCTTCTTCTTCGAATTTAAGAGACCGACAGCAAGCACATAGCGTTGGCGAATGCTGCTCCCCAGCTCAAACTTCTGAAGCTCGCTAAAATAATGAGAACGACAAAAATAAGTTTTGCATTTAGCTTTCTAGAATCGGGGTTGATTTTGTCACCTTTTTGGGCCGAAAACGGCCGACATCATTGAATTTCAATAACAAATCCTGTTTTTTACGGTAAATCGTAGGGGGTTGGCGGGGTTGAGTACTTACCTCTCACAACCCCAAATCATACCTCTCACAAGCAATTTTATACCTTTTTCAGGGCAAAAATAGGTATAATACACTACTATATAGGGGATGTTACTTAGGGGGGCTCTATTAATTCACTGACCCATTTTTGGGGGGCTGTATTGAAACGATGTACTGTTCGTGTACCAACGTCTTGCTCAATCAGGTCGCGCGTCGACAATAGTATGTTTTATTTGAATCAAGAATGGACCTCAATTGTATGGGTTAAAACCGATTAGTAACGTGACAATGAATAATCAAAAAGGAAGCACAACCCAAAAGCCCGAAATACTCGAATACCAAAACTAGGGACACTGAAGAACTAACAATGCAATGCTTATTTGAGTGAGGCACTCAAATAAGCTTGTAACAGTCAAGAGGGCGGAGTTTGACTCATCAGCACATTATGTATGTGAGGTGCGCGTCAAGCGCCTAGTCTATATGGTATATCGTTACAGTATTACGGGGGGGCTGTATTACGGGGGGCTCTATTCCGGGGGGCTGTATTTAGGTTTTTACGGTATCTCGAGTCAACCCTTCGGGGGGATGGGGGGATGCCTTGCCTGTGTGACATAATCGGTGATCGTTTTTTGTGGTGTCAACAGTGTAGTTCCTGGAGGGGAGGGGGGACCCCCCCAAAGGTGCACTAATTTCCCCGACCAAGGTACACTAGTACACTAATTTCCCCTCCGGGTACACTAATTTCCCCAATTTTTGCCTAAAATGGCCATTTTTAGGCCTAAAATGGGCATTTTTAGGCCTAAATTGTGTAATCTTCAGGTCAATGTTCTCAAAAGTGGCCAAAATACCCTTTTTATGAAGAATTTTTTCCAAAAAGGGGTAAAAATAGGTCAAATTTCTACCTCAAAAAGTGACTTTTTCCTGATTTTGGGTCTTCCCCCCTTCCCCCCCAGGGAGGTACACTAATTTCCCCTCTGAAAAAGTAGGGAGGTACACTAATTTCCCCGCCGGACCAGAAACTACACTGATCTCGAGCCGACCCCAAAGGGTATCTCGAGTATGCTTTTTGCTTTTCAAAGGCAAAAATAGGTGTTTTTCGACCTCGAAACCCCTAAAAATTGCGCGGAGCGCAAACACCCAAAAATGGTCATTTTAGGCCAATTTTCGGCAAAAATGTCAAAAAGTACCCATTTTTAGGCCAATTTTGCAGCAAAATTGCATGCAAAAAACGGCCTTTTTTCGCCTTTTGACGGACCATAGGGGTATCTTGGGTAGCCTCTGGGGGTATCTCGAGTAACTCCGAAAGTGGGGTAGTGTATTATATATTTTTGTGAAAAAGGTATAAAATTGTTGTGGAGGTGTTTGGGGTTGTGAGAGGTAACCGAAGATTTAGTAAAAAAAGGATTTGTTATTGAAATTATGATGTGGGTTTTGGCAAAAGGTGAAAAATAAGATTTAGAAAGTAAATGAAAATTATTTTGTGTTTGTTAGAGTTGAAGTTGAGTGGGGAGAGATGAGTATGTTTGTGTGGCTCTTAAATTCGAAGAAGAAGCCGGAAGAATAAAAACGCACAACTTCGTTTCCTGCTGAGGGCCGCTTTATTAAAAGAAACGGAAACTCAATGAATAATACAAACTTAACGCAAAGAACTATCAATGCACATGCTGCTGAACAAATAAATACGTAAAAGTCATATCACGTGTACTCGACAACAGTGTGAGATGACGGACAGTGCAGCCGCTCGTCGGTCAATGGACGCGGGGGCACTCACCCCCTGGATCGCCCGGACCCTCATCATCATCTCAGGGCGTGTTCATCTCAGCGCCCGGCAAAATCATCCTATTCGGCGAACATGCTGTTGTTTATGGACGAGTGAGTTTTGTCGTTGTCGTTATTGTTCTTTTAGAGTGTTTTTGATTGCAGAGTTGCATGATAACGCTGGATCTGGGGCGTCAACGTTACATTGTCTTATCCGACCTGGAAACAGGGCTTTTCTTTCAGATTTGTCCATTAGCCATTGGCTGCCAATTTATAAAAATCTGCTGGCCCCAGAACGTCAAAAAACCAGTCAAAGCTGAAACTGGCAAGTAAACCTCAAAATGTCACTAAGCAACTTGGCTGGTAAACTGAAAATCGACCGGCCTTGCTGAAATCTTACTTGCCAAATCTGCTCTAAATCTTACCAACCAAACTTGGTAAAAAAAATCACGAAAAAATCCCTGCTTGGAAACAAAATACAGTCATCGACTCTGCGTTTTCTTATACCATGTTACCACTTCCTCCAATCTTGAGAAGGAGTTCTATAATTTTTGGAAGGAGTTATGAGATACTTCAAACTGCAGAGCACCTACATTGACCAATTAGCACTATTGATGAAAAACTGTCAATGAATCTGAATCTGGCTTGAACTATTGTGCGCAGCAAGCGATGTTTTACTTGAGCAATAAGATCTGCTCGTGGTGCTTTTTGGAGGTCAATTGGCCAGAGGTGTTGGCGCCGATGCGGCCTGGCACCTCGCCCGTCTGTGAAAAAAGGCCGAAACGGGCAAAACTCACTGCTGTTACATTGGTCAGTCGTGGAAAACAAAAGTTTAAGATTATAGCCCTATTGTCATGAAATTTTTGGAAATGCCCTAGTTCAGTTTATAGATAGTTTCGGACGTGTCTCTTTGACGGGCCTACAACGAAGTTTGACTGCAGTAATATTGAATATACGTGTCGTTGTGTCCCAAAAATTACATACAAAACACACCTAAAAAATTCGCTATTACAATACACATTCGTTTAGTGATATTTTTTGTTGTCCCTTGTTGTTGTCTATAAAAACGAAAAGTGATTGCATTTTTATTTGCAGACGGCTGTCGCTGGCAGAATCGATCTGCGGACGTACGTCAGTTGTACACGTCACAAGACAAGAGTCATGCTATTTTATCGTTGCCAGATCTGGGCATTGGAGAAGACGTGGATGCTCAAAGAACTACAAGCTCCGACAAACTGGCCGCTAAGACAGTGCATCCGCTCAACACGCTCGCGCTCGACGACGGAGCCCGCCTGTGTAAAGTTGGACGGATTGGTGATTTCTTTTGTTGATATTAACATAGAAGTGTGACCAACATATTTGCTCATACTATTGTATGCAGAGCCACCACAAACTTATTGCCTGTTTTCGTAATATTGATGTCGTTCTTTCCAGTATTTTGCGGCACGTTTTTACACTAACAGTTGCCGATATTTTTAAATTTTTTGACCAGAAAGCGTTCATCCCTCGTCCGGGCGCTAAACTATGCGTATAATATCTACAGAGGTACAGGTTCCATGATATACAAATTGAACAATGTCTCGCAGGTTCTGGTTCCGGTCAGAGAAAGCTGAAGTGGTCGTGCGAGGATCAATGCGGTGTACAGCATCTCGCTGTGCTGGCATTCTGGTATTTGCTGCTTGGCGTGGCGCAGCGAAAAAAGTACGCTCGACAGGATTTGGCACTTTTTAGGCAGAATTCATTCTTTGACAGTTTGGCACGATTATCTAGACGTTATGCGTCAGCCGTAGGATTTGCAGCAAAAGAAGCCCATTTTTTGCAGGGACCTCCAAGCGGTGAAACTAACGGTGAAGTTCCGTCTGCCGTCTTGCGTGGGTCTCGGTTCCTCTGGTGCTTATTGCGTATGCATTGCGACTGCCTTGTTACAAGCCGCCGGCTGATTCCGCCACCCACCCTGCCAGTTAGTCACGTTTCCGCGTGTTATCGTTTCATTTGTAAACAAGAGCAAGGGGCGGACAAAACCGGCTACTAAGGCAGCTATCTGGACAATGCGGTTTCGCTTGCGCTCAGGCTGAGGCCTACATTGTCCAGCAGGCTACCTGGTCCATCCATCGCCTCCGTCGGCAAAATGGATACCGGTCTCGCCGGTGCCATGGCTACTTCTGATGGGGAGATATAAGGGTGCCGTGTCTAGAAATTTTTTGATGGGGGATTCAGGAGCAGAAACCTTGGGGGACCCCAGCGGCAGCACTTGTTGCCGATAAATTTTATGTGCTGGGCAGAGCTGTGCAAATCTATACTACTAAAACAGGAAGACCTAAAATGTATGTTTGTGTGTGGGGGGCCCCCGCCCGGGGAGGGGCGGAGGGGTAATTTTTCCGGGTTCGCTTGGGGTATGATAAGGGGTCTGGGGGGGGGGGGGGGCACGGCACGGGCGCGGCGCTGTAGCCGGGCCGTAGGCACGGGTCCCGTCTAGTATATGTAATATATGTATATTGCGACATATATTATTTTGGGATTACATATGTTAAACAAAAATTTACCTATATTATTGCATTAAAAAAGCCGGCAACTTCCAATTGTTTGGCAAAAGGAACAAATCCTGACATATATTATTTTGGCTCCCGAACAGGTCTGGTGCAGGGATAAGCTCGATTCATTGTACGTGAGCGATAAAATGCAGTAATCATGCGCAGGTTCCCGGTTCAACGGACGGTTCATTGACGTGGGACGACCAGCATCTCGACACGATCAGAAAGTGGGCAGCAACGGCCGAGAGCATCATACATGGTCGAGCTTCGGGCATTGACGCCGCAGTGTGCACTTACGGTACACGCGTTGATGTTTCAATTGAATAAGTAAATGACCATCAACCCCAATCCGTACCACCTTTCACTGGTGCGCACTTTGCTGGCACTTGCCCGTCCACCATACTGCTTGAAGTGATCCCGAATGTTGAATTCATTGGCAAGCCCCGCCGGCAAGCGAAAAAAAACGGAGATTTGATCTTGAACGGCTCGCAGTTGTCAAGTGTTATTCTTGTGTGTAGGTAAACATCGGTTGTCATCGAGTCACACCAATCTGAAACTGCTGAACGCGGTCGCCGCGCATGGTAGGGGCTGCACACATGCTCGTGTGATCGTGGTCTCGGGCTTTATATGGTGTTTATTACATGTATATGCTACAGCCAAACTAACCGCACACCACCACCATACCTACCTGGGCCAACCACTACATTCTGTCGCCTAGTCTTTTGTATTTCTGAGTGATGTTAAATTTGGAGAATCGCTGTTAGGGTTCTGACGCCAAGCCGATCTTCAACATTGACGTCGCAGTTTTTACATCCATTTGAATGTTCCTGTTGCTGCGGGCCTGTTTGTGATGCTGATCAGATAATTTCAAGTCAACATTCAACCATTCAAGAATTGTGTTTTTGTTTTAGGTGGTATCGCCAGCTTCAAGCCTGGCACGAGGAATTACAGCACTTCAAAAAGTGAGTTCTTTCACTGTTGTTGGTCGGTGACGGACTCTTTTTGATGGCCTGAATTATTATGCACCCAAACTGTTGCAGTCTTCCCGATTTGAAAGTGATACTGGTAAATTCAAAAGTCGAACGCAACGCATCGCGAATGGTGGGCACGGTGAGGGAAAAAGTTGAAAAAGGTCGGCGGTTTATTGCCCGATTTATTATCAAAGGCGTCCCCTGAAAAAATTCACGTTCGACCAGAATTCAAACGCTGTGTCATGTCATAGTCGTTCAAGAAGTATTTTTGTTTAAAACCATATTACAGTATGTGATAAAGCTCCCCCAACCAATTTAATCAGCAGAGGAACTAATCGATAGCTCAGCCGCACCTGCGCGGTGATGCGAGATTTCGATATGGCCGCAAATAATTAAGCAATCACTCTTCGTTTTA
>JASAMV010005299.1:0-18731 GCA_030248065.1 Rhynchonema sp. JSB1_4
AAGCTGCTGGTTAACAACCCTTCGACCGCGCTCGATCTTGGGGTAGTATATATAAACAAAGTTTGGACATCGTGTTACTCGACCCTAATCTGGTGAGCCGATTGGTTGCTTCCTGATGTTTCACGGCCACGTTGAAGTTTGCCCCTCGTGAAAAAAACCGAAAAAATTTGAAACGCTGCTGTGACACAAATAGGCTGTTTCAAAGTTTGACACGAGAGCGTGACAGCAACCTCCAACAGCGTGCCGAAAACCGCAATGCACAATAGCTGTTGAAACGTCCGCATTGTTGAATAAAAAAATAAAAGGTTTCAAAAACCTGGCCATTTTTTGTTAGGATTTTCTACTCGTATAATTTTAAGCATCTGTGGTGAATGAAATAAGTTGTCAATTACAAATAAAAATCCTCTAATTATCAAGTTTTTTGTTTGTGCTCCCCAGTTTTCAAAACCCTACACAGCTCACACAATGTTTACCACAACATGCGCAAGGCAGCCATTCCACAGCGCACACACAACGACAACACACAGCCGGCACAGCGACAACACAGCAATGTTTCAGCTGGCAAGCTTTGTTGTGTGTGTGCGCTGTGGAATGGCTGCCTTGCGCATGTTGTGGTTAACATTGTGTGAGCTGTGTAGGGTTTTGAAAACTGGGGAGCACAAACAAAAAACTTGATAATTAAGGGATTTTTATTTGTAATTGACAACTTATTTCACTCACCACAGATGCTTAAAATTATACGAGTAAAAAAATCCTAACAAAAAATGGCCAGGTTTCTGAAACCTTTTATTTTTTTATTCAACAATGTGGACGTTTCAACAGCTATTGTGCATTGCGGTTTTCGGCACACTGTTGGAGGTTGCTGTCACTCTAGTGTCAAACTTTGAAACAGCCTATTCGTGTCACAGCAGCGTTTCAAATTTTTTCGGTTTTTTTCACGAGGGGCAAACTTCAACGTGGCCGTGAAACATCAGGAAGCAACCAATCGGCTAACCAGATTAGGGTCGAGTAACACGATGTCCAAACTTTGTTTATATATACTACCCCCCAAGATCAAGCGCGGTCGAAGGGTTGTTAACCAGCACCTTTAAGACCGAACCGAGCCGGTCACAAAGTTTGACGTGCTGTTGTGCCGAGTTCATTTCGTTCCACGATGCCACTGTTATTGAGCTTGTGCTTTGGTTTTCCTGTTTTCAAATTCCCCCCTTTTAAACAAATTACTCGTCATGACATGAACCTGTGATGCTCCTTTATCCATCAGTTATCATTCATTTTACTTCTACAGACAACCAACATTTCCATCTAAGTCGACCAAATCAAACAAAATAACACCAAAACAATCAGCATGTATCTGGCCACCACCATGGGTGTATTATTTATGCCGTCGATTTTGGTGCTATTCTGTTGCTGCAGAAAGAAACGTGGTGGACACAGAAAATTGACCGATTCAGTTATTGCCGAACCGCAAACGAAAGTTGAGATCAGCCAAACCCGAGAAGACGAATTACCGAAAGATCCACTGGAAGAACGGGACAAAGGTATTGCTGCTCCTGCATACTGTTGGACAGGGTTTCTGAGAATGCGTGTACCTCACTGTGTTTGTAGGACAGACATTGCGCGACAATGTGCTTTCCTCGCAGTTTTCACCAGGTTGATGACAAAACATTTTCAGATAAAATTGTCGCTTTGCAAGAAGAACCCATTGAATTCATTCCTCAGTCTATGAACCCGAAACATCACCACAGGTAGTGTTAAACTTGTAGTTGGAGCAAATGAGATTTTCTTAGTTTGCCCTTGGTGACCCACCATTTATAAAAAGTGACCGACGGCTTGATTTCCAAGCTACCGGTCAATGTTTTGCTTATTGTTTGGAACGTGGATGCTATCTTTGGTACCCATTATAAAGAGGGTTGATTACAGAGAATGACATTCATATTTTGTGCCAGATTCATCCCGCAAACGTCGAAAGAGGCCAAAGAGCAACAATTAGTGCCGACGCCGCGCACAACAACGCAGGGCGAATCGAACAGTAGCGACACGGACAAAAGCGGACGAGACGACTCGGGCACTGAGAAAACGTTGGTTATTGCCATCTTGCAACTTTGAACCACAGGGTTAGGCCGCTTTCACAATCATCCGGTTTCCGGAATCCGGTTTCCGGTTTCCGGAATTCAAATCTCAAAAAAATGAAATCCGGTTTCCGGTTTCCGGAATCCGGTTTTTATTTTCCGGTTTCCGTTTTCCGGCTGCCGGAAAGTGCTTTCACAATCATCCGGTTTCCGGTTTCCGGATTTGATTACTTGCACGCGGTTTGACAAGTTCTATATCACACACGGCAACCGCATTCCTTGTTCAGCTGGTGGCCTTATACAAAAGGAGACTTTGCTGTTTTTTTTAGCCCTGCATTTTGACCGCAGGCCCAATTTCGGGCAGCAGATTGCTCGACATATTCTTGAGACATCGATGGGACAAACATCTTATGTATACATATGTATGTATATTGTGTGAGCGTTTATATTGTGTGGTCAGCGCAGTTGAGCATGGCAACATTATGCCGAAGTTGTCTTCATGCGGGGGTGTGTTACTGTCAGTATACTGTAGCAAGGTGCTAATCTACTCTATTTTGAAGAATGTTGTTCTGACTCGGGAAACTTGGCCGTTACACTGTTCAACTCATATTTATTCCAGACAATTCACACCACAGGGACAAAACGAAAAAAGCCTTACCAACAAAAGCAACAGATAAAATTAGCTACTGTATATGTACATGCATGCAAGATTTGAGGCACTTTCATGTCCCAACCAACCAAACAGAAAAGTTTCTGAAAACTACAGTATGTAGTTTGCAGAATTAGCGTTGGCGTTAATTCACGGAAAAAGCCTCTGAAAATACCGTGATGTAACTTAAAAGAAAGTAGGGACACTAAATATCGAAAAGCCCCTGAAAACATCTGTTAGACAGTTTAGATGATGATGACCGCAAAATAAGTTTTGCAGATAAATGATGCCAAACACTACGCAGTTGGGCTAGTTTCACAATACCTACTTCAAGCTTCGAAAACAGCGCGCATCACTCATAGATTTGGGGATATGATTGTGATAATAGTCACTAAAGGATGATGTTTTGTTGTTCTTTGCTCACATACAAACAGAAAAAACTGATTTGCGAGACTGAGACTCTGTTCTTGGATGGAATCATACACATACAGTAGTTCAGATGACTGTTCGTTCATGAAGTCAAGTTCTCACAAAGTAAAAGTGAGAAACAGTAAAATGTTGGCGTTACTGGATTCCTGAGAAAATTTGAGTCTGATAAGGGTGGTATCTCCAAGCGAATGTGCAAGACCAGAAGGAATATTGCGTGCATCGGTGCACGTTCCTTGGTCGTGTCCATATTCGCCAGCTACGGCACGCTTCAAAATGAATAACAATTTTTCAGATCTTCACCAAAAAAGAGAGTGTAATCCGCTCTCTGTCAACGTCGATCGACATCCTATGACTGTTAATACGAAATCCAGTTTGTCAGAAACAGAAAGCAGGTGCTGTGCAGTAAAATGCTCATTGGCCCTGGTTTCAGACAAAATTTGTGTCCGGGAAGACTACTTTTAGGTCACCTTATAGGAACAAACGAGTGTGCCAGATCCAGAAGTAAGGCCGCCCTCAGACAAACGCGAAAAGCGAAAAGCAAAACGTTTTTCAGCGTAGTCATCATCCACAGCGCACGCCAAATAGCCTGTGAAACATTTTGTTTGAGCATCACTGTGGTTTAGGCCCGTGGTTAAGGAGTTGATGTTGTGCTGAACTTTTCGCATTTCGCTTTTCGCGTTTGTCTGAGTGCGGCCTAAAGATTCTCTGGTTGTGTTATGTGGTATAGCAGTAAGGTATGGTACCACCAACTCAGCGCAGGAACAACTACACATCAGCACATGAACGTGCGCGATGTGTTCCTGATCTTCAAAGTTCTTTTGGGTCTGAAAGCGTGGCTGTTGGCTTTTCTCAGCTTTACTTATTCAATTTATTTGCGCCACATTGCGAACCTTCTGAAAACACCGTTAGAATGCGTCTGTACATCAGTGATATTCGTTAATATTATAAGCATATAACTTACTTGTGTGCAGACACGAGCAACAAGTCATCACACAAGTAAACGTGTCCATCCCATGACGTCCACTACCCATTATGCACCCAAAACCGGATAAAAAATTAGAACCGGCTCTAAATGGCCTTTTCCGGTTTCCGGTCGCCGGAAAACGGATTTGAATTAGGGCGAAAACCGGAAACCGGAAACCGGATGATTGTGAAAGCAACTTCCGGATTCCGGAAACCGGAAAAAACATTTAGGGAAACCGGATTTGAAGCCAATTCCGGAAACCGGAAACCGGATTCCGGAAACCGGATGATTGTGAAAGCGGCCTTACAGTTACAGGGTCCCCATTCGATCAGTATGAAATCAATCACGTGCCCTTCCACCTTTGTTTCAACATTTGCAGCGCCAAACCGGACCCGACGTATTTGTTGGTGTGTTTGCGTCCCGAAATGAAGCAAGGCGTATGCAAGACACATTTCAGTATTATTGACATCAGCGCCTTGGACAACGATGGAATGCAATGTGATATAGGAATATTGGTGGTTAGTGCATGTAGCACATTATGGTTCCCACACCAGCTACAGCGAAGAAGGTCTAACATGACCATATCATGTATTGCACTGACGATGACCTATAGTGCACCGCCCATGTGAGAGAACAGATGAACGGACACAAAATGTACATTGATGCACAACCAAACAACACATGATAATGTTGTGTGTCATTATTCGGATCTTCGATGCAAATGCACCAGTTTGCCATATGCTTCCAAAAAACACCGGTGAATCGTAATGTGTAAAGGCTGTACAATTGTCGTCAGATCAGCACATTGCAGCTAAATCACACCTACGAAATCGAGATCGACCTGCCGCAGCCGTATGTTGGTCGTAAATTGACGCACGCCAATCCGACCAATGTCAGCAGTGTCAAGTGTGTCAAACATGATCAAGGTAATCGCAGAGAAACACTGCTGGCTGCGTTGTGGCATAAATTATCATCAGAATGACAGTGTTGGCACGTGCGCCTCATGCACATAATGCCATTTATCAACTCTGCACTTTGGATTGCCTTCGTTTGGTGCCAGTAATTTCGGTCACGTGTTTTGTAGACAACGGCGTGACCACGGTGGTAATCCATTTCACAGCCAATCAACTGAACGCCAATCGTCACGTCTACAAACTGAAGAGGGCCGATAACACGTACTTTACGTTGGGAATCAGCTACTGTGTCACCGGTCGGTATATTGGACATGCTTTCAAATTTAATTTTTTTGTACTGTGTCTGTGAATAGTATTGATCATGAAGTCACCATGTGAAAACATCATACACATTCCAGTCGGTGATCTGATCTCGCAGGATGACGTCAGTATTGGTTCAGAATCACAAACCTGTTTTTGAATTTAGGGCATTTCGATTACAGATATGCCATTTATTCTCACCCACTTGCTGTGGTTGTTCCCGGACAGCTCATGTCAAGAACAAGTTGTTTATAGTGGCGATCATATATCTCGAAATATCCTATTCCCAAATACAAAAGGGTCACGTGACCAAGGCACGTCCGATCCTAGCTTAGTGTACCGAGTCGAATGTCTGTGACGTTTCACATTAGCGTCGTTCTTCCAGACAAATGCACCGGCTCGTTACCGATGCTGAAGAAGCACGTTGTGGACATAACGAATCAGACCAGAAACGACAAGAAACAAACTGAACCCAAAATTCAGACAGCGAAACAAGAGTCACAAAATGTGAACTCCAAAAATCAGACTGTTAATGTTGTGAAATAAAGACATACACATCACTCGGTACCCCCTAAAATAGTTTCGAAGTATTTTTCCTATCATTTTTTCGACATCTAATAATCGATTGAAATCTTATGTTTCTTGTTTTGCTCAACGTTTCTGGACGAAACTTTGAAAATGATACTGGGTGAAACAACGATAAAAACAATGTCGATGGATGTTTACGAATCCAGCTCACTTTTTTGCATAAATCATCATCATGGAACCCCGAGGCCGGTTCCGAATCGTAATGTTTTAGATCACTCGGATTGAGATTGATCACGTTAAGAGACACTACTTGCAGCGTTACACCAAGTAAAGTAAAAACACCAAGTAAAAACATAAGAACATTAGCCGACGTCATTATCACTGCGAGACAAAAAACTCATTCTCGAAATGTCGATCAATCAATCCGTTATCCCCTTGGACACCCAAGTCGTCACTCCTCCACACGGCGTAGTACCATCCTCGATACGCGATATTGCAGTAATCGTCACCTGGATCGACATAAATAGTAATTATTATTGTGCTGTGCAATCTTGAAGCGTGACAAGCCCAAACCGGGAAGGACCGATCCCCAAGTTTCCATCGACCTTGTTATCATGTAATAAAACCGAGTGGAATCCACACGCAACAAGCACAAATTGGAAACCAACTAACCAGGTATGGCCCAAAACGCCAATTTTCCAGGCGCATGTTCGTTTTTCAATATAAGCACGCCCCAGTTTCCACCCAAATTCGACGTCAACGCCTTTTGCAACGTCACCGTCTCATTGAACGCACTTGACTGCACACCGAAACTATCGGATGTGTCACGGATGATTGACAATGCGTTGTGGTTGGGACAGTGGATGCAGAAGATGCCTGATTAGAAAAGAAGGCTTTTCTCTTTTTGGCTATAAAATGTTATTTTGCTCACTTTCTGTTGTGAAATAATAAACCTCGGTGTCCAATGTGGGTTGCCCGCCATCGGAATAATCTGCTTCGATTATGAAACCCCAAACTTAAACTTACTTAAACTATACCTATTCCCTCCCTCCTGAGGCATGTCTACAATAGGACAGTACTCAAGGGAGACGGACCGAATTGTTATCCGCATAAATAGGTACCTATATACCTTTCAATCCAATTGCCAGACAAAGTAGCACCATGACATCGTTCAACCTGAACATTTCGCGGGATTTCAGTACGAAGTTGTTGTTGTTGTTGCCTGCTGCACGTGTGTTGATTTTTCACAATAATTGCCGCATGGGAAACCGAAATTGAAAACTTCTTTTGAATTGAAAAAAGTGGCATTTGTGCACAAACATGCACAAAAAGGTTGTGACAAATTACCTATTTCAAATGCCTTAAAGGACGTGTATGCTCTTCCCTGTAGTATGTACTGTAAGTGTATTATGATATGTCATTCCATTGTGTGCTGCAACTGCAAGTTTTTCTGAAGTTCAAGTTCAGCTGAAATGCAACAATTGAAATTTGTTGACAAGTTCAACAGTGGTGTGAGTGTGACCAAATAACATCATACTGTAGCTATAGGCATAAACCTATTATGTCACGCTAGTTATGCACAAGCGAATAAAACTTCTGGGTCTTAATCATGAATAGCAATACCATATAATATTTGTGCATTCACGACAAAAAGAGCAATAACATCAATGCAGATAACTCCAAATTATGGGGCGAAATAAATAAAATGAACAATGCATAAACGCGAGCTAGGTATCGTAATATCATCATTGTGTTCCATAATGTACAGAGAATTTGCAAAATATACGAAAAAGACTCGGTTAGCTCGAGGTAATGAGTCGGAAAGAATTTGTTCAGTGAACAACAAGAGAAGATTCACAAGAAACAAAGAACGGAAACATATTTTCAGGAAGACTCTAGTGCTAATGTAGCCGTACCTATAAATACAGTTATCTGCCACCGCATCAATCATGTAATCATTACCTATGATGCCCAAAATAGAAAATCTTCATTGAAAAGGTTTGCTGTAAAATCTTCATTGTCTTTACTTGCCATCCAGTCGTTGTTTTGACTCGATCGGCATTTGCCAGCACACGGCCATGTAGATCCATTTGCGAAGTTGCAGGTCGCGATACAACGCTGTGCCCGGCACGCCCCAGAAGATGTTCCACCAGGTGTGCATGAACAGACCTGTATGAAACCGAAATGAAACATCTGGCCAGTGCATCAAACTTGGCTAGATGTCCGGTCATGCGTTGGCCACCGTCACCAATCACGTGAGTGTTTGCTTTCGAGATTATTAATTGGTGATACAAATGTTAATTAGCGCAAAAGTTGTATCAAAGTCAGGCGATGGATAACACATTTTTATGGCGCTGGACTGGTGTCGTTCACCACGTTACACAAAGTACAGTAGTAACCTTGGAATACCGTAGCCTTCAGTTACGCGTGACCATAGCAACACCCAACCCGACACCAATTTTAAAAAATGCTAGCTAATACGAGTATTGATAATTGATGAGGATTGTATTTCGTAATACGTAACGGAGCAATCGGGTTGGGAAGAATAAACTGGTAAAACTAATTCAAACAAGTGATACACTCGGCGGTCTTAGGTAGATGTTCACCAAAGTTTGTTCGGCGTCTGTTCTCTTTTGTTGATGATCGGATCCTTCTATCGGTTGTAAGAAAAGGGTAGACTATGTTGGTTGACTAAAGCGAGCAAGCTGATGTTTCGCAGTGCCCACCGGTAAACCAATTGGCGCCATAATCCGCCTGCATTTGCTTGTGTTGTTGATCACGTGACAAAAGAGCACCCTCGGTGATGTCTTCAGAGCAAATGTGCTGCAAGGGGGAAACGAAAAGTTTGAAATCACATTCGGGGTGTGGGTACACTGATGGTGTGGGTCCACCGCCATGCGTAACGCATTATATTCAGTTGTGCGACGTGTTTTTTCTGCCTCGATTCACGCTGTTCACTTTAATTCCACCTGAGTCACCTGGTGCACCAGGTCATCGTCAGTGTGAACATATCAACTGGCTACGTGATCCCGAAAGGACATCTTACCTTGAATCCAGCTTGGTCCCCGCATTGATACGTGTAATCCACCAAATAGTCGTTGGGTCTCAGATCCGAGAACAGAAAGTACCCACCGGGTTTCAGCACTCGGCGCACTTCACTGAAACCTTTCGCAATAAAACCACGTAGTATGTATTTGGGAAATAAACTGCAGATTAGAGATCGCATTCAAAGTTATTCTTGGAGAGTTTCCCATTCGCTCAGGACATGACTGAGGAAGGTCACCATGATGAGGTTATACCATACAAGGTATTATTTGCAGTGTTCGAACGGGATTCATTTTTAATCCCGGGATCGGAATCGGGATTGGGATCAAGAAAGTGTCGGGATCGGGATCGGGATCGGGATCCCGGTTTTGAAAACCCGGGATCCCGGGATCGGGATCGGGATTGACCAGATAGTCCAAAAGCAATGGTTTTTATCATTTTATGCATAAGATGCAAGTTAATGTCACAGACAACCATGAAACATGTTTATCACACATGGATAAACACCCGGAACAGTGATTAAAGCCGATTGAAAATCGAGAATAGCTGATGACGGAGAAGTTAGTTCAAAGATCACAACTGTAGTCGATCAATGGCAAAGCCATTGACAAAAAGACAAGCATTTCACCATTTTCTGGTTTCAAGCATTATCTTTTGTCATCAAACAAATCAGCTGCACTGGAAAAGAGCTGTTCAAAAGGCACGCTCGTAGGCGGAGCGCTTAGATATTTGAAAGCTAGACGTGCCTGTCGCGGAAACTTTGTCTCATTTGTTGCCCACCATGACAACATTTCCTCGAAACTGAGTCCCTTTGTTCGATGCAACTTTGTGTAACCGTTCAGTTCTAGCTGGGCTTGTTGATTGGTGGTGCTTGCGGTTTCATCACACTCGGAATCAGCCGTCGAGCACCTCTTAGGGCGCGGCCATGCAAACGCGGGCGCGGGTCGCGGGTCAGAAAAATGTTGTATATGTCCAACAATCGCCCCGCGTTTGCATGGCCGCACTTGCGGGACGCTGTTTGCGGGTCACTTGAAACATTATTTAGCCATTACGCACAAAAATGAACCAATCAGCGCTGTGCTACGGCAGTCTGCGACGTTCGTTCGACGCTGATGGGTTAAGTTTTGTCTGTTGCAGCCAAACAAATGTTTCAAGTGACTCGCAAACCGCGACCCGCAAGTGCGGCCATGCAATCGCGGGGCGATTGTTGGACATATACAATATTTTTCTGACCCGCGACCCGCGCCCGCGTT
Organism: Rhynchonema sp. JSB1_4; assembly: GCA_030248065.1. Taxonomy (NCBI): domain Eukaryota; kingdom Metazoa; phylum Nematoda; class Chromadorea; order Monhysterida; family Xyalidae; genus Rhynchonema; species Rhynchonema sp. JSB1_4. The sequence continues at coordinate 10,152 of JASAMV010005299.1, forward strand.
TGCATGGCCGCGCCCTTACAACAGCTTGGCGAATTATGATTGCATAATTTTTTACTTTTTGTTCTCAAAACTTAATCCCGATCCCGGTACTTTTTTGGGCGGGATCGGGATCGGGATCGGGGTTGTCTTTTTCAAAATGACGGGATCGGGATCGGGATCGGGATCAGAAAAAGGGCCCGGGATCCCGGGATCGGGATCGGGATCGGGATCCCGTTCGAACACTGATTATTTGACATTGTAGGTATGCCGCTGTATGTTATTTTTGAGAAAAACCAATGCTGAACGGACGCGAGCAACTTTGGCGCATCGTTGATGGCGTGCGTTGCCTCGACACAAATGACGATGTCCTTGGAATTGGATTCGAACGGCATCGCAGTACCATCGCCTTGGATCGCGTTCGGATTGTCCACCACCAGGACACGGTCGAGACCTGACATGACGAGGCAAGCTGGGGTTACTGTTACCGTAGACAGTTTGGCCATCTGACTGGCTAGACAGAAACAGTAATGACATTGCATCTGACCGCTATGAGAGCTAGTATACCTAATCCAATTATTGTTAGGCTGAGGCTTCGGATTTCAACAAAATTCGGTCTGACTACGTTGGGAGGGAGTGAAGAAACTGGATCGCAGAAGGCAGGCCCTGACTCACAAATTTGGCTGTCAAAGGTTACCTATATGTAGATGTGAACCCCTGTGATCGAAATGTCACCGGCAGGTTGGCAATAGGCGAAGAAGCTCGTCTCCGCAACACAAAACGCTCCAATACAATGTAGTACGTCACAATAATAAAGTCAGACGGTTTCTGAACGTCTTCTGACCTGTTACGGATGCCAGTTCGGCGTGCGCGTTTTCCATCCACTCCAGCCCTCCGCCATGTCCACACGCGATCTCCAAATAATCCAGTCCTTTCAGGTCATTCGGATATTTCGGGCACAAACTCAATGTTTTCTCATACAATCTAATGTTGTTTCGATGCTGCTCGGGTTCAGTTTGCAGTTTCTCTTCGATTTTCGCGAAAATTTTCTTGTCAATCTCGTCGGGACATGCGTAACCGTAGTTCATGAACTTGGTGACCAGCGTACCGCGTTTGTGCAGAAAACCTGGGTGAAGCCGAGTTGGTGTGATGTGTAACATCAGCGCTGATGTCAAACTGATCTTGCCTTGGTTTCGAGATTCACCGAGGCTGCCATTCGGATTGGCCACAAGGGAGTGCTGGTCGGAATTAGTGCCATCAACAAATCTCCAAATATTCTAAAGGTAAAATCACGAGGGTCAAAGCAATACCGTACCAATATCGAAGTTCGATATTCATTCCCTGTCGATGTTCCAACCAGCAATCCTATCTGTGACAAACAATGAAAGATTCATTCTAATGTATTCGAATTTCCAACACATTGCAACTTACCCAACAGATAATAGCACGGACTCCAAAACAGCGCCCAAAGCCCGTTCCAGTAGAACAAGTTGAAGAAAAGCCGCCATAAAAACGTCCATGTTTTGCTGAATATGTTTTCAGCCAGGGTTTCTGGCTCTTTTGTGCACAACACTTGCAGGGGTTCGGACTGTGCGACCATTGTCGGCGCTTTTATTTATCTAAAATACATTCAGTTCGATGTTATGATGCGAGCATTTATTTGGCTCTCAATCATTCTGCACCATAAAGTGACCAGAACGTCGAGAAAAGTGGGGATATCAAACAAAGTGGTTAGAGACTACGCAGTTTTATGGTCTGAATGATAAAAACAGTACTTCCTACCTGGACGTCTCAAGGGCAAGGCAGCACGTGGTGCATTGAATGCCCATGGGAGGAAAAACTAGCGAAAAAGGTCATTCCTTCTTAAACGCGGTGCTGCAGTTCAGACCTTGTGCTCAAGTGCACACACATGCACATGTACATGCCGTGAGTGAACATCAACAAGTTTGGCGCAGGTTATGTCCATGCATTCCATTTATTTGCATGGTACCTTACACAGGAATCGTACGAACCCACTTGCCTGCAAATTCTAATTGCTTTGCTTCTCAATGTGGTGAGCAATAGTAGAGTTGCATTTAAGTCGCAGTCAACCTGCAGTCTCATGTGCTCTTTGTGTATGGTGAGGAAACTGATGAGAAGCGTCAGGGTTTACAGAGACCAAACCGGTCTAAACACCTGAACGTTTTGATTGATAAAAATCTGAATTTGTTCACTTTCATGGACGACCCAGGCCAGAACGGGCATTACATGTAAATATTCAAAAAAACGATCGTATATTTCAATGGAACAAAATTTTGTGGCATTTCATCAACAATAATACTAAAGTAACACAATAAGATTAACCCGTTAACCCATCAATACACCCAAAATCTCAATAACAAAAAAATATTTGAAGTGAGATATACTACCGTGCCATTATTACCACTATCAATAGCCAAACAGTGAAATAACATATCTCAAGCAAACTTTAATCACAACAACTGGATTTCTTTACAAACAATCATAAATATTTCAACAAAGGTCACACGAATAAAAAAAACGGAACTATAATAAAGGCGACGCATAATCACTAAAACATCTGGAAACAAAAAAGAAGAGAAAATCTTGATACACCTTGATACACAATCTTGAATCCACCTACGGTTTCTGAGCAGCCCTGGTACCCGCAATCCTACCAAACACAACGCATTCCAATAGTGAATTGCCCGCAAGTCTGTTCTTGCCATGCACACCGCCAGTGACCTCACCAGCTGCGTACAAGCCCTTGATTGGAACATCAGCCTGTTGATCAGCCCTCAGCACTTGGGCCTCCATATTTATAGCCAGTCCACCCATGGTGTAATGGATAGAGGGCGTGACCTTGGCCAAATAATAGGGTCCTTCATTAGGGGGATCGAATTTGACGGGGAAGACCGTCTTCTCCAGCTCATCGCTGCCTTGCCCATCGGCGTACCCATTGTAGGACTTGAGTGTTTGGATGAACTCGTCCTCGGAGAATTTCGTGAACGCCAGCACATCGGCAAGTGTGTCGAGTTTCTGCAAATACGGTTACTGTGTGTCATCCTTATGATGTCGTTTTAGGGGTAACACCTCCCCCTGGTAAACCCCAATCTGCTCTGTCAGAAAATTCTAGGTTCAAGCCCATACGCACAGGCCAGACGGCGGTAATGTCCTCACCCCTGGAGCACCGGAGCGTTGGGCACATTTAGAATTTTTAGAATTTGCTATTGGGATCAGCCAAGTAAGTTCCATTCCAATCAAGCTCAAAACTGCCACCAACCGTGAAGAATCCCTTGATTTTCCAGTAGAAGTTGAACGCGGGCCATCCAAATCCGTCAATGGCCTTTTCATTCATCAACATCCATGCTGTGACGGCTCCAACCTAAAAATTAATCTTGAAAAAGCGAACGCTTACATCGTAATAAAAGCAAGCTCGTGAATCTATATCTGAAGGTCATCGAAGCCGTAGGTCACATGGTGCTCTGTTGCACCCGGTGCTCTTTCAAGAAACGGACCGTTTCGCGGAACTGAGCTTGTTGCAGCTGTTCAAACGTCGAAAAGAAACGAACACAAACACAGAAAACTAGCAAGCCTCACCTGATCGTCCAGGGCGCAATGTTTCTCAATCCTTGTGGTCAGGTAGTCCCTTCTTCCCAGTTCATTCGCAAAGCGTCTGCCCTTGTGATCCAGCAGGATGGCCCCTTTGCCGCGCAGGGCTTCGGCTGCCAGGAACTTTGTCCGGTCGCCTGGATTCTTCGGGTCAATGAAACCAGTCGGATGCACCTGTTGTGATGGGAAGGGCTATTGGGTACCCTACAGAAGGAGTCGATTGATATTTTGAGATGGGTATTTCAGACCACAATCAACCGTCTTCATGGCTCTCCAGGCCTATGGTACTTGCGGGCCGAAAAAAACCGTTTTTTTCCGAGGCCCGAAAAAATACGTTTTGATGTTTCCGGAAATTTTTCCGAGTGGCAACTTTTGGAAAAAAACGGTTTTTTCCAAAAATTTCCGAGATATTTTCAAGGGTTGCGAAAGGATGTTGTCAAAACCAATATAAATTGGTGCTAAACAGTACAAAATGAGCACATTTTAATCTCCAAGTGCATTTTTAGCCTGTTTCAGGCCATTTCCCGACAAAATTTTCTCCAAAACAGGCGTTTTTGGACCATGGGTATCCTTAAGTACTGGAAAAATATTTGGAAAAGAACGTTTTTTCCCGAAAAAAACGGTTTTTTGCCCAAAAATATATTTTGCGGAAAAATACGCAAGTATATCCAGACCATACGAGTAATCGTGAGAAACAAAATTGAAACAATGCCATTTTCTCCTTCGGAGCAGGTGTAATAAGCCAACCACACAATACCAACCTGCACATATTGCATGTCAATTATTCTTGCGCCAATCTTGCGTGCCATTTTCACGCCCGTTCCCGTCGCAAACGCACCATTTGTGGTCGGGTACTTGGTCTTTTCGGGCGCAAACTCGGATAAAAGGGAATCCGTTTCATGATCGTTGCTGTAGCCACCGGTGGTCAGAATGACTGAGTGACCTGAAGCAGCAAATTAGACATGGACAACTTTATACCTTGATTCCCTGTTACTTCATTATCCCCGTCAGGGTTGGAAAAAAAATTTTTTTTTAAACAAGTTTTTTAAAAAAAAAAATTTTTTTAAAAAAAAAAAAATTTTTTTTTTAAAAAGTCTGAGATTCGGGGAAATTTTACCAAATTTGCCTAAAAACGCGCAAAATCGCGAAAAAATGCAACTTTAATTGACAAGTCACTTTTGTGACTTGGTTTGCGTCACTTATCAAGGGTGTTTACGTCATTTCGGTACGATCCAACAGTCTGTGCTTGATATGGACCGATGATTGCTGCTCTGTGGTATCGGACACAACAGTTTGTGGCCGAATAAGCAAGATTCACTCATAAACCACACAGAATTGAGAATATAAGCTGCAGAAATACTTGTCGGGCAGCTGAATCAGTCGACCTGATGGGGTATGACATCGAAGTACCATGTAGGCACATGCATACTGTGTCTCATGTATCAAGGGAAGGTATAATAACATCATTTGTGGTATCTTAGGTACCAAATACATGCCCCAAAGGTGATTTTGTGAAGAAAATTTTTCGACCCTTGAGAAAAAATGACAAAAAATAACCCCCAAAAAGGCCATTTTTGGACGTTTTAGAACATTTTGTTCCCCCGAAAATTTAAAAAAAATTTTTTTTTAAAAAAAATTTTTTTTCAAAAACCTTTTTTTTAAAAAAAAAAAAATTTTAAAAAAAAAATTTTTTTTTTGCCCAACCCTGATCCCCGTTTCGCCCAGGACGGTGGACTGGGTCATCGTCAGTTCAACAGATGACTGTCAAAGCGCTGAGCAAAACCAGAAAATATGTTTACACGAAACATCTCGTGAAAAGCATCTTTTTCCAAAACTTCGATCAAAAACAGACTTTTTGCCAATCCAATCCTCGATGGGCATGATAAGAGAGACGAACACAGAATTGCTGAGTTAACGTCCACATTTCCCAAGTTAACTTCACTTCAGAGTTCATTAGCTGACAAACAGACCAATCAAAAAACTCAGCAACACACCCAATATCTCCGTCTCGTGCCCGGGCATTGACGGCAATTCAGCTGCAACTCCCACGATTTTGTACTTGTCATCTTCAAATGTGATCAATCGAGTCACTTTGGCGTTGGTCACAATCTGGTAGGAACATGAACTAAATGAAGTTCCTGGTTTTGCCAGTTTTGACTTGCTTTCACCGACAGATGGTGCACGTGCAGCGGTCAGCGCAAATGTACCCGATGGTCATGTGACCTCAACAGGGTACATTAGCTGGCGCAAAACACCACCGATTACACTGGCAGTTTTGGACTCATTGGGGCCAGCCATACTCGCATTGACGATGTCCTGGTCCGTGTGAACAGGACGGAACGCCCCCAAAACTCACAGCGGCGCCACACAAATGAATAAATTGACTGAGTTTATACAAGGGCAGAAATGCTTAACTGTGGGGACAAAATAAGTCAAGGCACCGAGAATGGGGATCAAGTGCGATCTGAACCCGCAACAAGCGAAACATGCTTATTTATTATAAAGGTCACTGAATCTCCCAACCGACTTGTATCTGTTGCTTAGCGCCACTCTCCTCCAATGCCTTTGCTTGTTCTTGTAGCTTGGTGGAAAGCGTACGAATGATAGCGACACCGATGGGAAGGGGCTTGCCCTCTTTTGGTGACGGAATCCTGCATCAGTTGTGCATAAAAAGCCGTGGAAAAATTATACAACGATCCGTTCGTTTGTGCACAAATGGTATCAGCATTGTGTACGTCACGTCCTGATTTGCAAAGTACTAAAACCAAATTACTTTTAAACTAAAAGTTCGGTCAATGGAGACCGGGACGTGGTGCCACAGACAACAGATGAGTATGAACTGTCAGGCAGGGGTGGCGTTTACCTGATGTGATGTGGTGACGCAAGTCGCCACCAAGACCCAAACAAAAGTTTAAAATTTGTCACTTACTCTCAACCCACTACAGTTGATCAGAATGCAAATACAACTCACGCAACCCCAACTGACCAATGTGTCCGGGCGACTGAATGTCCACCGCAAAGATTGACATCGTCAAGGTTCACGCCCGCCGCTGTCAACCTGAGACAACATTAGTATTTATTAATCGAAGACTTAGCACAGCGTGGTAATATTAAATTTACTAATTCAAATCTGATAGCGCGGAGTGTGATTTGAAAATCAATCCATACCATTCGACTGCCTCTCTGCTATCGTGCACCAAGGTGTCGACCAATGCCGGGTCATTGTGGTCATCACCAGCTGCAAATGTGTCGGCGAAGAAACGATCGTGTGAGTCCTGCATATAACATTGCGTATTACCTGATTAATTTTGAGTGACAAAAAAAGAAACACGGCATCACAAAATCTAATACCTTGATGCCCATTCTCTGTTGCACTTTCGTATCACAGCCGTTTATGCCGCTGCTCGCTTTCATGCTGTTTCCGCCCAGATTCTTCGCTCCATCCAGCAGGGTGACCTGGTTGTGAAACATCTGGTTCAGGTGGTGGAAAAACAAAAAGTAAGAAAAGAAAGTTGAACGTACATTAGCGCCAGCGGCAACCGCCTCCAACGCAGCTGACAGGCCGGCCAGGCCACCGCCTACGATGATTACGTGCTGCTGTTCCTAGCATAGGGTGATATTTTCGAAACGGTGTAAAGGTGAGTTGGGTGTGAAGGTCGGTGTAAGTTCGGTCGAAAGCTCAGTCGATGTAAGCTCGGTGTAAACATGAAGCATTCCACGTTAACAGCAGGCAATGTTTCATGTTTATACCGAGGTGACACCGACCGAGCTTTCGATTGAGCTTACACCGACCTTTACACCCAACTCACCTTTACACCGTTTCGAAAATATCACCCATACAATGCATTTTTTTAAATTTCAACAAAAAGTCCAAATATTCCGTTAACCAACCTGCGACATAACCAGTTGAAGTATGGCAATGAGCAACACTACGGCCAGAGTGAGCGCGACATAGCGCATAATGACAATAGAACGCGGGGAAAAGTGCACCACCCGACCAAGCACTCGCACCAGCATACACGTTCAACTGCGCAATGCAACAACAGTGCACCACAACAACTAGTTGCAACTGATAAACCAAGTACACACTCACAAGGTAAGGTAGCTCAGCAAATGCACCAACTCAGCTGCCACTAGACCTGTCCGTACACGCCAGCTGAAAATGAATGATTATCAGTGTTTTTTATTTATAGACCCACATTTTTAAAACGATTTCTTGAGGCAGTTGTTAATGATGCGTACTAAATCTGGATACAGTCCACCTTCTCTATGATGAACCTCTGTTAAGATGAAATTCATAATGAAAACATGTATTCGTACTTGAATTTCGGATATGGAGCCGTGCCGCTTGATTAGCGCCTTGGATGCAGACGATGCAAGCCAGGATAGCACAAGGAAATCATCCTCAAAAAGTCTTTCGTCAAACTATTCGTTTTACTCACAAAAGTGACTCCTTCAGTAACACACAAATCATCGTTTGAATCTGAATACATGTGCGTTGCACAAACGCGACAGAAAGATGAAACCCAAAGGGCAGGATTGCAATTTTTCAGCACCAAACAATCGTTCATGAACCAAAATTGCATGACACGACTCAAGACGTCAATAGAACGAAGCATCTGGGTAAAATCATTGGAAGAATGAAAAAATGAAAACTTCAGAACATCACAAACTTTCAAAATTCAAATTCCACAGAATGATCGTACAGCACAGATGGAAATATGCAAGATGAAAGCACGGACAAATACAGTTGAAGATCAATAATCGAAGAACAAGTGAATTGAACTGATAAGTTTTGTGACAAAATGACAGATATCACGCTCTACTTTTGAAACCCGTAAATGGAGAAAAATGACAAGAAGCACAACCAATCATAATTGCTTAGCTTGGTCACATCGATAATTTCTATTTAAACTTAAAAACCAAGTTGCAGTTTCCAAATAATCTCACAATCTTCATTGGGTCATAATGGCTGAGCCAACTGATTTACACTTG
>JASAMV010005301.1:0-17078 GCA_030248065.1 Rhynchonema sp. JSB1_4
TGACTTTATACGTACCGCTATTGCGACCCCGAGGCCCGAGTGAAGTTTGAGCTTAAAGCTGTGCGTTTAAGGCACAGTTTCTCACGCGCACGGCACTAATATTCGGAATTAAGATTGACTGGAATTACAGCATGTGGATATCTGGATGTTTCTCCTCCGCAGGCTTGAGAATTTTAGACTTTTTCATAATTGCATCCAGTATACGCAAGTTGTATGGTAATTACATGGTCGCATGACGTTTGAAACAAAACAGTCTGTGTGTGTGTCTTTTCTATTTCTGCAAATTCTGTGCTTTTTTCGAGCAAAAAAATCTTGTGACAACTTTATATTCGGACGGAGTCGAATAGACAACGTGTACCACTAGTATTTTCCAGCTATGCGCACTTGTGTACTCAATTCAGTCAGTTGATGTTTCAAGCAAGCTATAAATGCCGTCAGCTCTTTGCAGGCATCGGCAACGTGCAGTCTTCGCTGGAGCCCACGCCGATTGAGACTTTATCGGATCGGCAAGTGATCAGCATTGCATTCGGCTCGGGACCACATGTTTTGGCATTGACTTTGGCCGGGGAGGTCTACTCGTGGGGACATAATGGATATGGACAATTGGGTACGTATCATACTAGGGGGTTGTGGTTGCAACTTTTTCGGAATAATATATTTGCTGAGAAAAACGGTTTTGTTTCGTAAAAAACCGTTTGTTTTTATTTTTCCGGGCCAAAAGTTGGGGTTCATTTGGGCGAAATGTGGTCTAAAATTGCTTCGTGAGGAAGTTTTGTGAGCAATATGAGAAAGTTTCATACCTTCACAATCTTTTACAACCATTGAAACGTTCAGCTGCACCGACAAACTGAAGAACGGTCACTGGTCGGTCCCGGTTGGCTGATGTTTCAAGTTTCAGATATATTGTTGTACGGAACGAAACTTTTTGATTCACAAGCACAAAATGTAAATGGCAGCACATTAAAATTGGACGATCGCTGAAACAATCTTGACTTACCTGTGATTTTCAACTTGTGCAATTACAAAGTTGTGAAAGTTGTTCCAAGAAAGACACCAACCCCCCTCCATTTATACATAGTTACAGATTTTAAAAAAACGTTTTTTTTTCAAAAAAAAACCAGCATGTCTGTTCACGTGACATCAGTGTAGTTCCTGGGGGGAGGGGGTCCCCCCTCGGGTACGTCTGTTCCCCCTCCATGGTACGCCTGCCCCACTGTTCCCCCTCCGGGTACGTCTGCTCCCACAATTTTTACCTAAAATAGGCAAATTTTGGCCTAAAATGGGCATTTTTAGGCATAAAATGAGTGATTTTTAGGTCAATGTCGTCAAAAATCGCCAAAAATACCCTTTTTATTGGGATTTTTTTCCTAAAAGGGGCAAAAATGAGCCAAATTTTCGACCTCAAAAAATGACTTTTCTCCAAATTTGGGTCCTCCCCCCCCCCTTCCGGGTCCTCCCCCCCCCAGGTGGGTACGTCTGTTCCCCCTCCGAAAAAAAGGGGGTACCGCCTGTTCCCCCTCCGGACCAGGAACTACACTGCGTGATATTTGTGCCATTTGACTGACGTGCTGGGGGCACAAATGTCACGCCGATGGTCTCGGTTACCCATCGAAACCTCCCGAGTTTTGTCAAGTCCCGCCTATCCTTAATGGCTCCACGTCGACAATAACTATTTTCGGTGCTATCGCTCTGATATTTTGAGATTGGTTTTGGCTTGTAAATAAATTTTAATAACAAGAATAACAACAATGATCAATTTCTGTCGTTTACCTACCATTTTGTAATTTTTAAATGATTTAATTCAAGGCAGCGGCAACACGAATCCGGGCATATCACCGATGCCGATCACGTCGGGCCTGTCTGATTGCAGGCTTGTAGCGGTCGCTTGCGGCAACCATCATTCTGGTGCGTTTGAATATTTTAAATTATTTGGTATTTTTTTGTATTCTTTCATGACTGCGGCAATGGGACTATTAATTCAGGCCGGGAGATGTGCAGTACTTACCCATAGTGTGGAACATTTTCTTCTGCGTTCATCTTTGTTGGTCAATCTTACCACGAGCTTTCGAGATAAACTTTTGAAATGCGGATGTTTTCAAATTAACCTTTTTGAACCTGGAATCTGGATGATTTTGTATGAGGTTGAGGTTACTGTCGATGTCGATAATTTGATTATTTTCTTATCATTTCTCAGCAGGTCAACGTTTTTTTGTCGCTCGCGAACTACGGCGATTTTCTGCTTAAATTCCGTTTTCAGTCGCGCTAACCGACCGAGGCGAAGTGTATGCGTGGGGCCAAAACAGTTGCGGTCAAATTGGCATCGGAAATAATGTCAATCAATCTACACCAAAGAAAGTCCAGTCGTTGGGTGAGAATAATATTTATAATTTTTTTTAAATATTTTGAAAATCTCATCTTGTTTTTACAGCCTCGAAAGAAGTCAAGTCAATAGTGTGCGGCCAAAATTCAACGGCCGCTCTGACGTGCAACGGCGAGGTACGTTATAATATAATTATCAACATTTTTGCGGTCTTAATGTTTTTAGATTTTTATTTGAAAATTATGTCATTGTTTTGCCAGATTTACACGTGGGGATTCAACGGTAACGGACAGCTCGGCGTTGGTAACACACAGAATCAACTCACGCCCACTCGCGTGCATGAGCTGCAGGGTGTCGTAGTGGCACAGGTTGTTTGTTCACTTCCTTGTTCAATTTCGGTAGTTTCATGGCATTTGTGGTCTTTGATGAAAATGGGTAGAACCATGTAAAACGTAGCGATCGGTGCGCGAAAAATACTTTGTTTGCTGTAGCGGATCGTGTGGAAATTTTTTCTTGTGAGACCACACAATTTCGCCAAGCTCCCAACACATTTGAAACACCAAAATGGCTATGACTCGACACCAATGGACATGAGAACAAGGGCGTGTGCACCGTTCATTTAGACGGGTTTCGTCTTGTTTTATGTGGAGGAATTGCTCCCTTGTGATCACGTGACTCCCGATGATTGCGAGCCCACGCGTGCAAGAGAGGCAGACAACTTCGAAAAAAGACAACCAACCAATCAATCCAACACCGTCCTATCATGCCAGATTGCATGCGGTTTCGCGCACATGCTTGCCCTGACGGACGAGGGTTCGTTATACGCGTGGGGCAGCAATTCGTGCGGTCAATTGGGCGCCTCCAGTCGAACCAATCAGCTCATTCCATTACACACGGCGTCAGAGTTGGGACGGTTAGATTCCACGGGGGGTGATTATTTGTGTGCAGAGGTTGCAGCGGTCACAATGATGAGCTCCCTGTTCACACTGGCTGTGATATTGGGAGTCCACCATTTTGGTCACTATGATACTCACTTATGTACGTGATATTCATTCGGTACTCACTTGCATATTTGGTTACTGCACCGCTTCACACTCAGACTGGTGGCCTGAGGTGATCGGCAGACTGGGGAGCGATGTAGCAAAGATGTTTGCTGTATAGGGAGTTTCTCTATAAAGAGCGCACCCTGCACAGGCAAAGAAAAGTGCACCACTCTGGGTGGAGAATAATTTTGCAAGGAGAATTTGGGAAGCAAGATGTCGTAAACTCGCTTGACTTTCGAGAACCTCACGATCAACACCGGTTTTGATTCATGTGCATTTGTTCATTTTGTTATCTGGAAGCGATAACTATCAACATCAACTGCGACAACTTATACATGACCATTTATGAAGTTTGTGAAACATTTCTGTCTCAGCAACTGCAACTCGCTGAAGCGAAGACAAAGATAACCTATTTCACATCCCACCATAATACCAGAATAAAACGTCTCTATAAAAGCCAGCCCCGTGTTCGTGCGCGCTCACACGCACGACACTAACATTCCTAATTTGCTTCGTTGTTGCAGGATCATGGAGATCGGTGCCATTCACGCGTGCAACCTATCAGCCGCGCAGACAGTCGACAATCAGGTGTACATGTGGGGCCAGGTGAGGGGTCAGTCGGTGAGTCGCTTCCAACCGGCCAGATGCCTGACGATCGACGATGTGTTTGCCTGTTTCGCCACGCCACCGGTGTGTTGGCGACCGATTAATTTTGGTGAGTTGTAGTGTGCGTTTTGTGGTGCGGTTTATTGTTTTTGCTGTTTTTATCTTCTCGGTTCATAGGTTTCATGAGTAGGGCTAATTCAATTGATGTCTCGGTTAACTTTTGAATCCGGGAAGCAATCATAAGGAGTGTTTCGAAGTCGTTTGTCCGGCTGGCTACCGTCATCGAGCTACAAAGAGCATAGCAATCGTTTGCAAACTTTTATAGTCTTGGTGAAACATTTTATAGGCATTCAGCACTTGCACATGAGACTTTTCCCCCATTGAGAACAGTGTCCGGTCGATGCCTGTCCACGTTCAACTAGAGCACAAGCGGCAACATGTGACAAATTGGTCAATCATTGAAAAGTCGAATGGAAATTTTTGTATATTTTCCAATTTTTCTAGCCAACGACGATTTATCAGCGATACAAGAGAATATCCGGTCGGCGTTCGATGACCCGACGACGGCCGATGTTCGATTCTCGGTCGATGGAAAGGTGATTTTATCAATTTTTTTATCAATTTATTCAATTAGCTTTGATTTCAGCGGAGGACTTATCGAAAAATAGCTATAAGTAAAATACAACCCCCAATAATGATGATGCAGGTGATATTCGCGCATCGCGCACTGCTCAAGATCAGATGTCATCATTTTCGATCGATGTTCAGAGACAATTGGAAGGAGGGAAATGGAGAGTTGGTCGTATTATAATTGTTGCTGTTCAGCTTATTTCTCATTGTTTTGGCTTTTATTCGTTTTTATACTTTTGGAGACCGTCCATTTGTTGGGTTATAGCAATCCGAAAGCTAGTTGCCATGTTCAAACAGCGGTTTTTTTTTCAAAAACGGTGCCTAAGCCTAGGAGATGCGTAAATAGGTAGGCGTAGGCCTAAGCCTAATCCCAATGGCGAGCCCAGCCAAAAACCTAATGTCGAAGGTACAAGCTTGGTACAGAAACAGCGGCGGCAATTTTTTATCCGCAGCTGTGTTTTCCACCGCAGTTTTATCCGTACCCCGGTGAAATAGCACGTTTCATAGTTTGTATTCAATTTTTTGTTCTTTTTATACGACGTTCATTACGCAGCAATATTGAAGAAAAAAAATTACTCCGCGGTAGGCACGAATTTCTCTAATCTCCTATCCGGAACATTTGCAACCCCAGCAACAAAATAATCGCGGTTTTCTCAGTGAAGTCAATCTCACAACGCACTGGTTCATAACTTTATCTTGAATGCAGTCTCAAACCGAATCAGATTCTAAATCTGCTGTTGTCAAATTTGCATACTTCTTTTTTCTACAATTTAGGCGGCTCCTGAAAACTTAAATCGGCAACCAGAATTTTTGAATTTGGTTTCGACCAGAGGTTTTTAGCACCCAACAAGGTTCGACATTTGGTTGCCCGGGGGCACGAGTGTACGATTTATTTGAAAAAATAAAAATAAATAAACATAAAGTAAATAATGAATAAAACACCACGATTATTGCAGCGTCGTTGAGATCTCTCAGTTTCCCTACTCGGTCTATCGTGCATTCCTCTCGTATCTCTACACGGACCACGTGGATTTGCCGCCAGAAGACGCCATTGGCTTGTTGGATCTCGCAAATTGTTACTGCGAACGACCGCTGAAGGATAAATGTGTCGACATTATCAAACGGGGTGGGTGTTTTCTTTGTTTTTTTTTAAAATTCTTCATGGAGTTGGAATATTAGTGCCATGCCTATTATGAGCGATATTCCTTTCGTTCGTGTACAGCACTTTTGCATCTGGCTCCCATTTCGACACGTAGTGCATGAACTTATGAATACGACCTTCGCTTAAGCGCGCAGGACTAATTAAACGAATTTAGCACAACTATCGGTAATAGTAGTAAGGTGATCTGCTTTGCTATGTTGTGGTGACGACGGTGTGGTGCACATGTGGTACTGGGTTCGAATCTCACTCGGCGACTGCATTTTCTGTGCAGCAACGTTTTATGTATGTGCATGCGCACCACACCGTAATTACTTGTGAGAGAAAGTTCTTCGCAACTTGTTTACCAACATACCTAAAATCACTTCTGTGTTTGTTTTCGTATTCTTATGGATCCATTGATTTTTTTCACGAATCATCACCCATCCACGCACAGGCATAACAGTGGACAACGCGCTGTACTTGTATGCGGCCGCACTCAGATACGAAGCGACCGAACTGCAGGAGTTCTGCTTTCAATTGTGAGTTTATATAGATAGTGTGCCATCTAATGTTTCATGCTCTTTCATCTAACAAGCTGCAGTTTCGGGCCGGCTTGGTATCTCAGTGCTGTGCAGCTCAGTGTTGTTGGGACTTTCGTGCTTTCTGCGCGTCTTTAGCATTTGTTTGGACCAGTTAGGAGTTAGTGATCGGATCTGCTGGTCTCATGACTTTTTGGAACTAAAGATAATCTGATATTATATTGATAATACTGATTGGTCAAGTACAAATCCAACTCAATGCGGTACCGATATCTCAGCATTGGCATGCGTGACCGCTTGACCGCTGTGTTTTGTGTTTTGGTTACGCTGTTTCAAATCAAGTTCGCTCTTGGTAGTTTTTGACCAGTGGTCCATAAGACAATGCACCTGTCTAGCAGTTTTGTACAAGTGCGCTGGCACAATGTGATGAGAACTGTTGTCATCGTGCCCACGGGTCCAGTCCCATTTGACACCACGAACATGAACAATATCAGTTGTGCAGCATGTTTCGGTAGCCCGTTGCGATCTTCTCTCTCAACTGGGCGGTGCACCAGGTCATCGTCAGTGCGAGTGCCCCAGATGTGCCCGCGTGAACCCCCAAAAAAATCGTGCCGGTTTTCTGTGCAACGTCTTGCATTTTTGCATAAATACAGCACAGCGATAACTAGTGAGTACTATTGTTATCATGCCCATCGGCCAGAACCCATTTTCCACCATATTTACATTCTACACAAGTGCACAAGTTGATATTGTTTACAGCTGTCTGAACCACATGACTGCCGTCACACAATCCGAGGCGTTCTCCAAGCTCGACGAACAATCGGTGAAACAATTCGTGCAGCACGCTTCGGCACATGGTGCCTTCAAGAATTAATCATGGTATCACACTGCCCCATTGAAAACTTGCCCCCCTGACAACGCCTCATACTCAGCTCATGACATCGAATTTGGAAAAAATAGTGATGTTTTCTGTTAGCAACGGGTGAGCTGGTACTTTTCTGAACGCAAAATATGTTTATGTATTCAGCACCCGTGCTTATTTTGACACGGCTAGTCCGTATTTCTAGATGTTCACTGCATTGTTGTTGTGTATATCGTTCCGTAACATCAAATTTTGAACAACCAACTACCACGGTTTTGATCCCAGAACAAACCTGCCAGTGATTTTGTGTTTGTATTTGTATATATTGATCCTGTCCAGTGTCCTACTGTTTCAAAGAATACCTATCACTTATCCCAAAACTATTTTATGGCGATTTTTGGTTTTTTAGTCCTGTTTTTTGAATTTTGTTTTGATTTGTGCATAATTGTTGACGATTTTAGCGTGCAATGTGGTAGCGGAGATATTTAGTCGTTGTGTTGTGTGCAAAAATTCAACCCTGTTTGTGATTACTCTTTTGTTAGCTTTTATTTTTCACACTCATTTTGTGCTTTCATGAACTTTCCGCCACTGATGTGTATTATTTGATCACCTGAACAACGAATAAATAAATAATAATCAACAAGCAAGTCATTGACAAGTATATACTGTCTTTATAGCACAATTAAACAACTATTTTCTCAACTATCGGCAGAGGCACTCATTTTTGTCGTCGAGTTGTAATGTTCGCCAAGACGGTAAGCATGTCGATGGTACCTACAACAAAAGTGGATCATGAATTCGTTTGTGAAATCGTTCATCTTTGCAAATGACCTTATTATTGAGTAGTGACAGAACACTATTTATTTATATCGCGGTGGTGAAACATAAGGTGGTGCAACGTAGCATTCAGCCCATACAGGAGACCGACATTGTCATTGAAACTTTGAAACACATTAAAATAGCAAAAAATGGATCTCGCAATCTAATTCGATAAGGGGGGGCACTACCGTTAGTCGACAAGGCTTAATTTAATGGAGCTTCAGCTATTTCGCGCGCACCAGCCAGGCAGAAAATTGCGTGACGTGTCAAACGGTTACCCCAATGCTTGTTCACACGCTTATGGTTCTGACAACTACCCAGAGACGCACTGCAAATAAATGTCAAAAAAACCAACACCAATATTAACGGCAGTGCATCGTTGTATTCGTCGCCAACACGTATCGTGTCAGCGTTCGCCTGCAACACGTGAATCGGGCGCTGTAACACGTGCGATAGCGCGTTGATCTGAAACGAAACGAAATTGTTTCGTTTATTTGTGTTTTTAAGAGCGTGGGGTGGTAAGAATCGCAAAGTAGGGTTCACAAAACTGAAATTTGGGATATGGTTTTTTTTGATTGGAAATCAATGCCACAACATATTTAGGAAAGCTCTCCAAGTTTGGCGTTCCAAATGTAAGTATACTTTCAGTAATTTCAATTTAAAGGTGCTCGGTTTGCATTTTTTGGGAAATTTTAAAAATGAAAAATGCTGAAAAAATAAATGTCAATCCATTTGGATCTCAGCCGATAAACAACATTCGGCGCTGAAATTTGCACACATATAGCAGTTTTTTGTCCGCTTTTCAGCTGCGCAAAAATAGTTGCACGATATTGCATGTTTTCTCTTCCACTGCATTTTTTTAAAAAATGTCCAAAAAACGAGTGCTTCTCAGAAACACCCAATTTTAAAAAAGTCCTCACCGACGAATTCTTTCTATTGGGCCTCAAAATGTGCGCCATAAAATTCTGGTATTGGCGTATAAATGTGGTTTGTGACAAATTTGAATATTGTCGGCAATTTATGTTAGTATGAAGCAAAAAAATTTCGTCGTTTTATTTTCTTTCTTGTTTTGTCGTGGTGCGCAGTTCAATTGAATGACGGAATATGTAAAAATTGATGCATGTGAGTAGTAATATGTCCCCCCCGCCCCCCATATTCACCACGTGTTATAGTTAACAGACCCAAAAAAGCAGGCACACATAACAGTCCCACCTTATTTATTACAAGGCAGACACAATCCGAAACAAATGAATAGCGACTTATTGACAATCATTATCATAACCGACTCTCTATTTTTTTCAGCCGCCAGTGGTTAATCCTTCTTTCAGCAGAAGCGCCAAGTTATTGTGATTCGTTGACTGTAAGGCGTCGTGAAGAGCCCAAAAAGCCGAAGGACCCAACCGTCGAAGTAGCATGATTAAACCCCTGGCTTTGTCGAAACGGGTGAATATCTGAATAAAAATAATAAGACCATGCCCATACTCATATTTTTGTCGAAGTGATCCGTCTTGTCCATGAAACTCACCGGAACATCTATTATTGATTCGAGTTGATGTGCAGTCAGTATGTTTGAAGCAAATAAATGCAATGCTACAGCCGTAGGATCGTGCATTTCGTAATAAAGCTGGAGTGTATTCTTTCGAAGAATATGCTTGTGTGTTTCATTCATGTTATTATGTTTTTTGCTGAATGTCTGAAAAATAGATCAGATAGTGTATAACGTATTCATCGTGACCTAGAGTCAACGAAACGCGAAATGACTTTAAGTGTTACAGATTTCAGAACAAATAACCGTAATGCATGTCGATCGCAACAAACAATATGCCTAAAAAGAAATATTAAGTACGGACTTCAGAATAGGATAATCAATGAGGCAATCGATGTTGCACATTGCCAGGTGAAAACAATCATAACGTTATTATATCCAATGAATATGATGTAAACCGCACGGACAACATGTGGAATGTGTAAAAGTAAACAACTGGAACATTGGTCATAGAGCGTAATATGCTGAACCAGACACAAAAGGTGATTCACAGAGATTATCATGAAACATCACACGATTACACCACACACGTTTCATCTACCGTCTGTACGGATGAATCACACATGCTCACATCCGTCACTATAGGGCCGCTGCCCAGCTCAATGTCCTGCCGCCGCAATTCGACCCCGCCCTCTAGCGCCTTTTCCTTTTTCCATCCGATACGTTCCAAACGTTTCTTGACCGGTGGCATTTTGTAGATACGACGCGAACAGTACAGACAGCAACAACTACCAGAACAAGTACATCCTAAGGTGCACACGATGAAAATGATGCCGTAAATGTTCTGGGTTAACCGACTCGAATGTTGTAAGGCCTCGTTGATTTTGTCGAGTGCTGATTTCTGGAAATGAAACAAGAATTATCAGACAAGCAATCATATAATTAACAACAAAATGATCGGTTTACAAGCCTAACGTACATGAGCCGAACGACCCTGCGCCACACCGTCCTTGTCATCTCGATCGTTTGTGTCACCCTCCAACCGATTTGGAGATGAGCGCTCTGGCTGAAACATCGTGAAACATCAGCGTGTCGCCACTCAAAAAAAATTTGTTTGTCATAGGACATAAAAAGTGAACTATGTAGCAACATGCTTAATTTCCAGGTGTGCGTCACAGAGGTGATCGGTGCACCGGGTCATCGTCAGCGCGAATGCTCCACGCGACTACGCAACCCAAAATACCTGCGTCAGCGCCTAGCCGTATTACACAACCAAAGAATGAAGTGAAACATCAACGGTACCTTCTCCGAGAGACGTTTTGAATATTCGCTTTTTGTTGACGTTTGATTGGCATACTCGTGCAACTTGAACTGAAAAAACAAAAACACCCACTAAGGTATTACAGTCAAAATCTTAAAATGTGCTAAAAAATGTGGTACAGTTTTGGGTAGGGTTGCAAGGACAGAGCGTACAACAAAGGGAACCCCGGCTTAGACAGGAACTTAATATCTTTAGTACTAAGCCTACGGTTTGGAACCGAAATGCGTTATGTTGCAAGCGACCCTGATCGTACAAGGCGATCCAAAAAAACCGTCCATCTTATTCAGTTCACGTTTTTGGAAATTTGATCATATCTCGAAACAGGTCTAGCACAAATGAGTAAGAGAGCACTAACATTAGAACAATCCACCGGCGGGGGGCAAAACGCCGTCTGAACCGGCGAAATGTCATCGCACGCTCTCAAATGACCGGGCACGATGCGATGCCTGTATCTAACACCGATTCGCTCATCACAGGGGCGATTTTCGTTTGTAAACTCGCACGGTGTCCAATCACTCCACAAAGAAATTGGGCAGAGCTAAAAAGTACAGTGGCCTTTTTAGATCAGTGGTTTTTATCAGAGAAGATCAATGTGACAAAAGCAGAAGTTGAAGGCAAAACAGTCTGCACCTGGGCTCTATCAGTTCGCTCCGATCGATCCGAGTCAATGAGAATGCCCTCACCCGATGATTCCATATAGTCGTGTGTGATGTGGAACTGATTGGTGAACATCGGAGGGCGGCTACCAGCCTGCAAATAAGCGTGTGAGTAGTTCTCTTTGCACAGAGGGTCATGCCCCAGGATATTAGGCACATGACCACACAGTCTTCGAGGCAACTCATAACTCTCGAGGCAAAAACCTGATGTTTCATTAGCTACATACCTTGGACCCGATCGACGATATTCTAATGCGTCAAATCTACTCATCATAGTAATTTATTTTAGCAATAAATAAAGCTGTCATAAAAAATACCACCCATACCGTAAACAATGGAACTGCCGGTTTACTGGTCACCAGAAATTGGTTGCCGGCAGCGGAAGGCAATTCAGCCAATAGGTCATTAAGGACATTCGTCTGAAAGAAGAAATTGGAATTGGACAGTTACAAAGTCGTTCAGCTACCCACAAGCCACAAATACGCACTTATCACACGCGACATTTCACTGAAAGGAGAGGAATCCCTGAACTCGCCTCAGACAAGATTTGGTCCTTATCATGATCAGATGTAAAGCCAGAATGCAAACGGGGTGCTGTCACGACACCTGGGTGACGATCAGCAGGCATCGGATACTGGAACGCATGGACCTCAATTATCAAGCGCCCTCACGCATGATGATAGTTTGGGCAAAGGCAGAGAACAGGATATAAAACACTCCCCAGAGTAAATATGGTGCACTTGACAATACCTGTGCTTTTTTTCAAGGAAAGTTTTGAGCCGTGAACATACCGTAGACGCCATTTCATTGGTATCCGATTTGGCTGTTTGGTCGGGTTGTGGACTGTCAGTGTCGGGCAACAGGAGGCTGTTTCGCTGCTTTGCAGGTGCTGGCAGCTGAAACGCAGTGATATCAGCATATTACATATTTATACCGTTTATAATTTTTAGCATTTGCACAACGAGTTCAAAGCACCTTGAGATAGACGCCGACCATGGTCACCAAACATTTTATGACGAAAAAAACTTGGCAGAAATTATAGGCCAAAGATAGGACCCATGATTTTCCCTTTTCACGCCCGCCTATTTTCCCTTTTCACAGCTAAAGAAGTCAACCAGAAAACACAAGAACCCCAGACCAGCTAACCCAACACTGTTTTTTGCTTCGACAGTTTGACCGTATACCGGGAGGCAAGCACAAACACGCACATTGACGCTTGTTAGCCAACAGCACCGATGTTGTGTGATGAGGCACGTTTAGGGGATTGTCGCAGTTAATGTCAAGAAAGTTGAATGACTTGATATCGTTGGACATAACAGGCGAAAATGAGTCGTTTCGAAGAAAACCCGTGCAAACGGCCTTGTTGGAGCCATCTTGAACGCATGCGGTTTGCGTGACAACGATGAATATTGACAGCAAGAAACAATGAATCATCATTTTTTTCAGAATTTCGGAGGTCTAAAAACATAGAGTATAAATATGGCCAACAAACAAGAAAACAGACAGGTTGTGAGAACAAAAAATCACCAGAATGCAAATCTTTCAAAGTGTGATTATCACCGATTTATAGAAAATATCACAACGCAAAGTAACGGAATGTGTCTGATAGGAGCGCACACAACGTAGACAAAACAAACAAAATATTCTTCCGGCAGCCTGAGCGTGAGATAAACGTAAAACACTAAGATGATCAAGATGTGCCGCTGCTTGAACAGACAACAACACCAGCAGCGAGGAGAGCAGTGTTTATTATCTCGTTGTTTGCTTGGGGTGTTGCTGTGGCTGTGAAACGGATTATGAATTTTCTAGGTTTGCCAAAGAACTAAACACAACGCGCGCTTCTGATTGGCTGATGAAATTCAAAAGGCCAGGCTAACCGATTCCCTGTTGAGTGAGCCCTAGCACCACAGGCACTGCATTGTACGGCGGCGGTGTTGTCAAGTCGTGGATCGCGTCGTGGTTGTTGACTAGCAAAAAAATAGATTATATTTTTTGTCAATAATAAGGACTGAATAACCTAAACTTCAAATTTCAAACGTGCAAAAAATGGCATTTTTTGACCATACAACGAACATGTGATCCGTCGTGAAATCGGCAACGCCTCTGGGTGAGGGTACTGACTTGTGTGGTATTCCTCTGGTTGCTGCGGAATGAACTGCACACGGTCTAACCATGCAAGTGGGTCCTCCTCATCTTCATCTGAACGAAAGCGGATTATACGAACATGAAACATCAGGTTTAATGTGGGGTGAAGCCATCTAATTTTTAAACAAAAGAGTCGGCTGACTGAAGTTACAGACCAGTTACTGCTGTTGTTGATGTCGTTGTAGTAGTTATTGTTGTTGTTGGTGGCACTGCGCCAGTTATTGTTGTTGTTGTTGGTGGCACCGTGCCAATTATCGTTGTTCTTGGTGGCGTTGTGGCGGTTCGTTGCTGTTGGTGACTGACAGCTGAAAAACGAATGCTTATTGACTTAATGTGCACGAAGGATACCATACTGTGCTATGTATAACTCCAGCACCAGAATTTAAACGCTGAGGCAGGCGGCATTTAAACGGCGTTCGCCACCGACAGGCGAAAACGGATTTTTGACGCAATAATTTAATAGGTAGATTGAAAAATGCTACTCATTGAAACATCACCCTCTCAAGAACGCTAACTAAAGTTACAGACCAGTTATCGCTGTTGTTGGCGGCACCGTGCCAGTTATTGTTGATGTCGGTGGCACCGTGCCAGTTATTGTTGTTCTTGGTGGCGTTGTGGCGGTTCGTTGCTGTTGGTGAGTGCCAGCTGAAAAAACGAATGCTAAAAGACTTAATGTGTACGAAGGATACTGTGCTATGTATAACTCCAGCACCAACATTTAAATGCTGAGGCAGGCAGCATTTAAACGGCGTTCGCCACCGACACGCGATAATTTAATAGATAGATTTAAAAATGCTACTCATTGAAACATCATCCTCTCGAGACCGCTAACTAAAGATACAGACCAGTTATTGCTGTTGTTGATGGCCGTGTGGTAGTTATTGTTGTTGTTGGTGGCGTTGTGGCGGTTGGTTGCTGCAGGCGACTGACAGCTGAAAACACGAATGCTAAAAGACTAATTTTTCACGATACTGCGCTACCGCTCCAGGACCAACCGAGAGACGATGAGGCAGCATCGAAATGGTGTTCAACACTGTCATCAGCTGAAAGCGGATTTTTTATACGGCATAATAGGTATATCTAAAAAAACGCTGCCCATTGAAACATCAGCTAGCTTCTATATAAAAAGTGTTTTTTAATATAAAAAAGTTTTGTGCACAATACCCGAAGAACCACGCTTGTCAGATTGATTGCTTCTCATTCGTTTGGGCGGAGGTTCGGGGAATTCGATCTTTTCATGTCGTTCCTCTGCCCAACGTCTTGCCAAACGTTCAGGTGCCCCAACCTTCTCTTCTTTCGTCTCCCACCGCCAGTAGTCATCCTTAAGCAACCGAGTCGGGGAGAGATCCTCCCTTCCGCTTAGAATTTGTGCCAGTCGTGCTCCTGTAAAATATTTTTTCATGTGAAACGTATGTAGGTCTCACTATAAGGAGGGTTACCAAACAAGACAGAACTCCTGGATTGGAGTTTATTCTTAGTGGGCTTTACAGGGTTAAGTCGAAAAGTTGAGGAGCAGTTTCCCTGATTTGGCAAGCCCAACTACAAACCTTGTAGTTGGAAAACACCGTGATCCATGCAGCTCTGACATAGTGTGGCCAAAGACTCCGGTGTGATATCACGCAGCCACATCTGTCCACCTTGAGCTTGTACCTGTAATTTCGGGCCTTGTTATTCTCAGCCTTGCGTGGAGTAGTCCGAAATGCACAATTGATTAAAGTTACTAACAAGTTGCCAATAAGCAACGCGTGATTTTCTATCTTCATGAATTTACAAATTTATGTTGAAAGTTGTCACCAGACACAATCAGACTGCATTACAAGACAAGAGTGACCTATTTTTTTGAAAAAAATTGTTATCAGGTCAATGCCCTAGTAAATTGAAGTTGGATTGAAGTCGTGTTCTTCATCTAGCAAGGTGCACAACTAACTGTAGAAAACGGCTCAACGATTTCGCCCGCTCTGCATATTCTCATAATTCTTTCCGGGGTGTTTGTCACTGTCGTCAGAGTCTGAACCGTGCGCAGTAGGGTTTGCGTCAATCCAAACAAATGTGTCAGCAAATGTTCGCATTTGCCAAAGTCCTTGCCTCCAAAGGCAGACAACTGCATCTGTTGTGCTATGCAGTCGGTGAGATACTTTGGTGGTCGGTTACGACATGCTAACTCCTAAAAAATGTAAGCCAACTGCGTACGGAATAAATAAGTCATCCGGGGTTGCTTAGGAATTAAAATTTAAAAAACTAGTTCCTCCCAAAAAATATAAGTATAGAAATAACTGGAAAAGTGTATGTTTTCCGGATGGGCTCCGTTGAACTTCATATGAAAGTATAGTAAAAAACAGGTAAATCACAAAACTCACATGGGGCCGTTTGCGATAGACGGGCTTGCGGTCCAGTCGACAGCTCTCCGACGCATGGTGAAGAAAATCAGAGGAGAGTGGAACTCCGGCAGCATACTTTGCCGGTACGCCGAGGGCTTGAAGGACGTCCTTCTTATTGGCGGGAGGGCCACCCGGAGCTCCAATCGCGGGCGAAGCACACAGAAGCAGCAGGAGTAGGTGCATCGTAGTTCTGAACTTCTTCTTTTCAAATAAAAGACCGACTACCGTAACTACTCTCAGGGAGAAAAATGTTTGTCTTCGAGGTATCAAAAACGCAACATTAACCTTTAATCACCGGTACGGCACGCGGGCGCATAATAACCGCCGCGACAAGTATGTATTACGCACACAGAAGGGCAACGACAATGAACTTTTGCCGGTTCGGGGTTCGTTTGTAATTATTTCTTCGCTGAGAATATATATGCCAGCGTTACAAGAGAACTACGAATTTCAAACTACGAATTGGTCTCTTCTTGTTGTTCATAAGGAGCATGTCAGCACAGAATGCAAGAAGTAGAATGTTTTTTACTTTACTTCAGTGGTCATGTATTGGTAGGTGCACATCGGACCGAGAAGGCAGCATGCTATTTTTTTGCAAAAACTCACACTTTGTAGAGTGCGCCCCGCTTGTACTGACATATTTTCGATTACCGCGTGAAATTATGAGCGGCGCATTGTTTGTGAAGCGGAAGTAAACCTATCAGAAAAATTTTGCGCGAATGATTGACAAGAAAATCGAAAATTAATACCGCTGTGATAAATAGTCCTTTTTAATGCTCTACCTTGGTGGCCTTGGTGGCCAGGGCCCCATTCCATAGGTTGCGTGTGTTTTCATATCAGACCCAAGGCAGCAATAAACCCCAGAAACATACATCTTTTCAAAAAAATACTATTGCCATGCCAATGAACTGAGCTAACCGCGACACACACACACACGCACACGTAAGGTACTGGAGGTTTACATGAAAAGCCGCAGCGTTATATTTTGTTGAATACTGTACCCTCCTCAGTGAAGATAAGCTTTGAGGCGTTTTTGGAAACTTTTTGGAAAACTTTTTTATACCCGGGGCACAATATGGAAATCTCCGGCAGTATGAATGTAAATACACGTAAACCTTGCAGGAAAATAGTT
>JASAMV010005302.1:0-63507 GCA_030248065.1 Rhynchonema sp. JSB1_4
TCATAGTATAATCCAACAGTGATTTTGCCTTGTCTTGGAAATTCTTGCCAAGTGACGATAACACTTCTTCATAATTATCAGCCGGCTGTGGTTGAATGTTCACCGGTGTTGGAGCAGCAGGCCTTACTTCCTTGTTCCTCAATGTTGTAAACCGTCTCAAAGCTTGCTGATACCGCACGGCTTTTTCTTCAACAGGTAGTGATTTGTCATTAAGAATATGTTTTAGTTGATCATCAAGACGACTGAGTTCAACTGCGGGAGTGTCAGCCACAAGTTGCTGCTCTTCACGTTGACGTTGTATGAGGCGGTCAACTAAGTTTGCTGGCACCAAGGCCATTTTCCGAACACTTTGCATGTTCAGTTGATGAGAGCGGAAAGCAGCGATATTGCAGGCCCAAGAATGTATTGAAGAAATCCGCCTTTCTGAGACACTATTTTCTTTTTGGTTTGTAGAGGCACCCTTTTGTCTGCAAGTTTGCGAATATTTGGGCGATGACGAGACAGTTTTGCTTTTTCAGAATTGTTCAGTTTCACTGTACCCAGCAGAACGTTCTTAACAATTTCGCAAAGCGTAAGCACAAGATCACGGTCAGCCTGCGACAGAATGGCTTTGCGCAGTTTGGGTGACGATTTGTACAACACCACAAGAGTGTTAAAGTTGCGTTTGATTCTGGCAGACATTATGAACAATGATGCAGATATGGACTCCTATTTATACCTTTGGCTCATACACATACTGGACTGTATCACCAGGAAAAATGCAAGTGCGTAACCGTAAGTTGTCAGCTGTTGAAGGTTCAAGGTCAAGAAGTAAATATCCATACGGTTGACAACAAGCATCATCAAAACTCTCAAGTAAACATTTTTGTTTTGTTGGAAAAACTTGTTTGGCAAGGTTCATTAGTTGCAGGCGGTCAGAAGGATTGCGCATGAGAACCAAGTAATGACTGTTGATGCGAGCAGTGCGAAGGTTATTGAAGAACAGATTCTGAACGATGTGCAATATGGACAAGTTCCAGTGATGGCTTCCTTGCGTAAACAAAGTGTTCAGCTCTTCCTTGTTCTTTCCTCCGAATGATTGCATCAAATCATCACAAATCAAGAGCTTCCGCGTTTCTTTGTCTTCTTTTAACATTGATAAATCAGGAATGCCTTCAACCAATGTCACTAGGGGATTAGTTTCAAGTTCACGGTATCCATCCTGCCACTGACCATAAGCCCATATTATTTTCTCTGGTGGTGGAACTATCAATTCAGTTGCGTGTTTCACAAAGTTTTTGGCCCACACTGTCTTGCCGCACTTTGTTCCAGCTGCCAAACACATAGTAAACGGAAACTTGAACCTCAAATCCATAGTTTTATTCAGCACACACTAATACAATGGCAAGAGATTGCAATCACTTATATACTACTCACACCTTGTACCCGTAGGGCACAACCTGTCCTGAGGGAAGGATACGACCCTTATCGTACACAATGGAGTACGTTTTGCACTGAGTGCGAGTCACAACATCACAGTTTGATTCGCGAGCGATCTTAGGCGCTACGATATCAACCGCACCTGTTTCCTTCCTATCCGAGAGGTAGGCCAACACTTTGCTTCGAAGCGTGTTGAAATTGAGGTGCTGGCTGGCGGCGTGTGTCAGGGAAAATCCGCGCATCTTGATCGCCGATGAAACCTTGTCACCGTTGATACACCGGTATGCGTACTGTTTTGGACCTAAAATATTTTGAATTGAGGAACATGTGACTGAACTAATATTTAAACAACAAACCTGCGGACACAAACTCCGTGATGTAGCCACCATCAATTTCGTCCGTCATGTCTCCCAAATAATCTCCAATTTGCGGCTTGTAGATATCATCAGGTTTCTCAACGTAGATGACCTGAAAACTGCAAATGTAATGTCATCATCTGAAGAAACAGAACTCCAAACTTACACTATCTGTATCCATGTAAAGAACCCTTTCTCCCAATGGTTTGATGTACGAATACAACTTGAGACGCGCTTGGGCCGTAACAAACGCTGCGATTACGGGATTAGCATTCTGAAATAATGGAGCTCTTATAAACTGAACAGAACAAATGAATATGACTCACCTCAAGCTCTTGAACAAATTCATCCTGAACTTGGTAGGTCACCGCCATCATGTCTCTATGTACCATTTGCACGCGCATCACTTTTTTGGTGTCGTCAAAGATGAGAGCCAAGAACTTGGCCGGCTCTTTGAAGTATTCGGTTTTGGTCATTGCACTCCGCTGCCCGAATTTCCCCTGCAACAACTTATGTTTTATATTTTTGACGAGATAACGGAATGAAACTGAACAAACCCAAAAGGAATTGAGCATCAGTTTTGCCAGCATCCTGAGCCCGCCATTGTACTCGATTTTATCCTTCTCCAGTCGAATTCCTTCCCGTTCGTAATACTGGCGGATGTAGTCATCTTTATCTTGCTCCGTCTTCACCCAACTTGGCCAACCGGAAGCCTGCCGTTAAAATTTTTTTCGAAAGTCAATATTTTGAAGTGCAGTTTGACAAACCTGTTGCTTGATCTTGAGGAAACAGTTGATGTAATCGGTGAATAATCCTCCACTGCCTGTTGCTTGATCGTACTGTTCCCACTTGTCATAGTGATAGACCTAGAATCACTGTTATACAGAAACGGAGCTAAAGCCAGAACAATTAATCTTACCTCTGCTATTTCCTTCACCACATAACCCTCGTCCATGGCTTTGTAGAGTTCAGGTGTAGCCCATGCTCCCCAGAATTGACGTTCATTCTCATTGTGATTGCAGTCCCCTTGTTGCTTGGTCTCTGCACACGTTCTACATTCGTGGAACAGGAGTTTCGGGCCACAGCGGAAGGGAAGCACTGGATGTAGCAGCGCTTGCGGCGCAACTACCAGACATTTCACAAGACCTGAAGATAGAAAGAGATGAACCAAATAATAACATAGAAAAAATAAACTGACCGTGATAAGGGCGAGTTTTGATGTCCTTGAAATTTTCCGTGAATATTTCAGGGTGACCAACGGGGAAGCGACCGTATTTGCAAACCCACGGATAGAGGGAGCAAATATCGATGTAACGAATCTTTTCCTCGTCTTTGGCCTTGCAGTGCATCCAGCGGCAGTTTGTGCGTCCCTTCAATCAAGAAAAGTATAAAAACTGGAAATGCACCATTTGGCAAAAGAACTTACACCAAAGAACGCTTCACGTGGATCCAACGGCTCATGTATCTCAACGTCTTTGACAAACGCAGCCATATCCGGGTCGTTCTTGCACTCGCGCTTGAAATCACACTCCCACATTGTGGTGATGCGATGCCCTTGAGCTTCGAGCGTGGCTGCACGCTCATTTGTTGCCTTCAGGGCATCACCAGCCTTTAGGCCTGTTGGCAGCTTAGTGTATTGCTTCGGGTAACATGTGGGACATCCGTGATAAGCCTGAAGAACCCAATTCTGTCCACCGATATTTGATGGAAGAGAAAGGTCTGACTCACGCATCCGTTGAATTCGAAAAGATGTTTCGGGTTCGACCTCAACTGGCCGTCCACTTTGTAATTGCCGATTCTCACTTCACCCCCGTTCTTTGCGTGTTGAATTTGAATGTTCTGGCTGTGTGCCAGCCACTTCAACCATTTGATGGCAATGACACTGGAATTAAACGCAGTGAAAACTTCAAATAAATAAATTAAGCGCTTAAGACTTGCCTCTGTCTTTCATTCTTGCGATATCCTCCGTTTGGTACCACAGCAATTGTGTTGGGCTTCAAGAAGTTCTGTTTGAATACAGCCATGCAAGTACTGGCGATGGTAACAGCACACGTGAACGGATCCAGTCCATGCTGTGATTTCATCATTGAGCGGAACTTCATGCACGCAAGCATGAGAACGCGTACATCTTGTCGACAGTACTTGACAATTTCTTCTTGGAAATTCCACACTTTGTTCTTGGCCGACTCAGCTTTGTGCCTGTAAATTGAAAGCGTAAGGAGGGAAACAACAAAACAGCAAAACAAAAGTGTACCATTCGAGTAATTCAGTCCGTGGTTTGTCTTTCATCTGATCGGGACCATAGTACTTTATATCCGGTAGCGGCCCAGTGTAATCCCAATTCTCCGGCACATTGAAATGATGGGGAAACGTCCCTTTAGCATCAGGAATGCCCATTGCTTTGGGCAACGCACTGAGAGCCATTGGGAGGAAGTTGAGACTGTCCAACACGGTGATGCCGCATGACGAAACATGGATCTGCAAAGCTAGCAAAATGAACAAAAAAACTGGAAAAGAACATGAAACTGACCTTGAAGATCTCCCGTCCATTCATGATGATTTCGGGTTCCACAGCTTGGTCGTGCAAGTACTGCAGGATAAATTGACTGTCGTAGCCTTTGCCATTGTGAGCAATTGCAACCGAGCCCTTGTTGGCGCGACTAAACAACCATTCACAAAATTGCTGCAGCGAATCCGATCCTTTGAACGTCTGCTCCCGGGTGCCACAGTTGTGGCACACTTGGTCAGATTCAAAGCAGAGTTCGCACACTTTCTCTGCACAGATGACGTTCGCCTCATGTTTGAACACGGATCCATTGGCGTCTTGCCGCAGTACCTGAGACAAAACACATCAAGCAATATCCACCATGATGTAAAACAATGAGGGAACAAACCCTGTTCTGTGTACACTCCAGATCATAGAATACGAATGTCTGTGGTTTCTTCGGCATCTTTTGCTGCTCTTGAAGTTGCATGTAGCAGTTATGAGCTGATGTGTCGACGTGCTGCTTGCAAAACCGACATTGCACAAGCCCACAGTGATGAGCACCACGTGTGTTCTGCACATCTTCGTTGCATCCTAGACAATGCCACACTTGCTGACATGTCGATAGCTTCTTACGTTTTCTGCTGCCAGGTATGTTGCAGTCTTTTTCAACCTAAATTTTTTTTCTCGTGGTTGAAATGTCTTGACTACATAAATGTGAGGGTCACCTTGTGGTTGTCGAAACATTTGCGAGACAGAAAGCGGCGGCTGCAATCATCACAGTAGATATCAGTCTCTTGTTGACAGCGTGGTTTCTCAAAACATTTGGGACATCGAAGCCCACAGTCAATGTGCGTGCGCATTTTGGTGTACGCCTTCTTACAAATTTGGCAGTAGTAGGCTTTGTCGTGAAGGGTAGGCATAGACGAAAACGGTTCGAAATGATTGTCGTGCAGCAACAGATTGATTTCGGGACCGGTGCCTTCCTTGTAGATCTCGGCACGAGCGTGGGCGGTTGACACCACGCGTACACAGTATTCACCGAGTGTTGAGTGAAGTCGTTTCAGTTCGGGAATGCCACATGGACCTTGATGGGTGCCCAACCCTGCATCCTTCAACGAGCAAAATTGTTACAAGTTTTAAACACAAAAAAATAAAGCTAAATCTTACCTGCATCAACTTCAAAGCTAGCTCTTTCTGCTTGGTTCGACGATCACTGTCACCTTTGTAAACGTTTCGGTACAATCGTTTGGCTTCATCATTGTCATTTCTGTGAATGCGCGCCTTTGCAGTGACCAATGAACGAGCGAGGCACAAGTTGTCCGTGTTAGTGATTGTGATCAGCGAACTACCGTGTCCTTGAAAAAAGTAACAAAAAATCAAACATCACACTGGAGTATTTAGATTATGCTTTCAAAACCAGTGCAGCATACCTGCGTGTTTTCCTTCCAACCATTCCTTTAAATTTGCTTTGAAGGGTGTGTTCTTGCGTCCACTACCCGCAGGTGCATGAATGATTGTAATTTGCCATGTCATACGGTCGTCCAAATTGAACACCAAATGCGATTGAACAACCTTTAATAAATAACAAACCGTGTTAAAAAGATGCATGAAATGCAAAGGCACTAACCTCCTCAATATGCCGAATCACGGTTTCGACATCCATATCTTTGCGACAACGAAACGGGATTAAAATCGGTTTGTCAAGTCCGGGGTGGTGCACTTCCAAGCCGACCCTGTCGTTCTCCTGTGCTCCTTCAAATGCGCGGTGCAACACTTGACCCAGAGCATCCACAGCAAACTTCTGCACATCCGCGCAATTTCCCAAATTGCGGAACTGCACAGTGAATGCCCGTCCAGTTGTGTTGAATCTGCGGACATGTTGTTCAAAATCCAGTCCCATATCAATGGACGGATCTTCAGCCTGTCCACCGCCGCCTTGGTTCTCAGGGCCTTGTGCTTGATTTTCAGCGTCTACGCCGTGATTTTCGAGTTCTTGACCTTGATTTTCAGGAGTTTGGCCTTGAATTTCATGGCCCTGAAGAGGGCCGTTGGGGTTGTCGTCGACGAAATCGTCCAAATCTATGAAGACGGGCTCGTCCCAGAAGAAATCGAAGACGTCACCGTCCGGAACGAAGCCGCCGTCGAATGGGTACAGCTCGGCGAGACGGTCGTGGAGCTGCGCGTAGAGCTCGCGGTCGAAGATCCACCGTTGCTCGCGGATGAGGCGCACGATGTCGTCGTAGGTTGCGTTGGAGATGCTCATGTTGATGGAAAAACAATGAGCTGGCACGCTAAAAACATGCTCCTTATATAGGATCTGATCGGGCAAACCAGAAAAAATCAGAAAAAAACAGAAAAAATTAAAATAAACTGGAAGGCCTGCCATTCATGATATAAAAGCAAGACATTTTCAAACAACAGATTCATTTTGTATTTTTTGCACCTTTGGATTTTTCGGTTTCCCGGTTTCTCAAGGTACTGAGCAAGCGTGCAAAAAGGCCTCTTTATATAGCCAATAGCCAAAAAATCTGAAAAAAAAACAAAAAATTTTAAACAAAACTGTTTTGACTCCCGCAGTGCTATATAAACCAAGGCATTATTCACAAATCACTTTGGTTTGCACCCTACACACTGAGCTCGCGCGCAGAATAAGGCTGTTTATATAGCCCGTCGGCTGCCGAAACAAAAAAAAACAGAAAATTTTAAACAGAATCGTTTTTGCACAAGCCTATATAAGGCACCGCCCCACATGCAAAGGCTCATTTGTCTACCTTGTACTTTTATGGGTAAAAACCATATGTACTGCGGTTGGCACAGCCCATGCTTTCAACTCGCCATATGTAGCATGGGTGAAACATCCCGCATTTCCGACAATACACTGAGCAAATTTTTGCACAGTTATTTGTCTACCTTGTACTTTTATGGGTAAAAACCATATGTATTGCAGGTGAAACATCCCGCACAGCAGAAACCAGAAAAATTTAAAAAAAATCGTTTTTCCCCATCGCAGCGTATATAAGCGAGCACTTCAGCCACAAACCCTCAGTTAGGGTAAGTGGACATTTTTTGGATGAAGACAACCGAACGGTTGGCTTCAATCATTTTGGCCAGCGCGAGCTGCGGGCCAGCTGCCTGCGGATCAGCGCTGGCCATTTGTGTGGTTGCAGTTCAGCGCGGATTAGCTCCCAATCCCATACTACTGGGTCAAACTAAGCTTGCGGGACAGCGGGAGTGAAGACGCGAAAGCAAAAAGCGGGAAGCGCGAAGCGAAACCAAAAACCCCGCCCCCGCCGCCGGGCCGCCCCCCCCCCCCCCCCCCCCCCCACCGCCGCCCCCCCGGGGCCCCCCCCCCCCCCCCCCCCCCCCCCCCTAACCGCCGCGTCAGGTACACTAACCGCCTCAACTTTTGCCTAAAATGGCCATTTTTAGGCCTAAAATGGGCATTTTTAGGCCTAAAATGTGTGATTTTTAGGTCAATGTTCTCAAAAGTCGCCAAAATACCCTTGTTCTGAAGAATTTTTTCCAAAAAGGGGTAAAAATAGGTCAAATTTTCTACCTCAAAAAGTGACTTTTTCCTGATTTTGGGTCTTCCCCCCCCCGTCCCCCCCCCGGGAGGTACACTAACCGCCTCACGGAAAAAAGGGGTAGGTACACTAACCGCCGCGCCGGACCAGGAACTACACTGTTTCCGACCCCTGAAAAGAATCGCTGTTTTTTGTTTGTTCGTTGTTTAAAATTTAGAATAGAGTTTTGCTTCCGTGCGTGAATGTCTATGGCAGAGATCGGAAACGGGCCGGGTAAAGTCGGCCCGGCCCGGCCCGGCCCGGTGGAGGGCTGCAGGTCGGCCCGGCCCGGCCCGGCCCGGCCCGGTCAGCCAATTTTCAAGGGCTGAAAACTAAAAAAGTCCAAAAAGCTGAAAAAAATTCGAAAATTTTCTGCAGAATACTTGTTTTCACTGGTTGGTACAGCTGGGGCTGGGGGGAAGGGTAGGTAGGTAGATTGACGCGTCATCGATGCAGTACGTAAGTCGCCGCCCCGGTTGGTACTGTATGGAATAATTTTTGCTCAAAATGGTTTAAAATTGGTATTTTTCACTCCATATAGGCGAAAAATCGCGCGTGACGCGCGAAATTAGCGCTTAAGAGTATATTCTCATCAATATGTAGACATAAATTCCCGGACGACTCCCCCCAGCTCGGCCGGTCGGTACTACAGTAGGTAGGTTGATTGCAGGCAGGCTTTTTTGGTACAGTAGGTTGATTGCTGCAAAGCAAAGGCCTGGGTATGGGTAGCTACTGCTTCTTTCTTCAAAACGATGACTGAAAAGATCAAGAACTAGGAAATGTTATTGCGCGAAGCGCAAAAATTTTGAAAATTTTGGTTCAAAAAATGGTAATTTCGTTCAAATTTAGGCATACCGGGCCGGACCGGGCCGGGCTGCTTGGCCCGGCCCGGCCCGGTCCCCCCAAATCTCCGGCCCGGCCCGGTCGACCAACTCCAAAATCGCGGCCCGTTTCCGATCTCTGGTCTATGGTTTTTTGTTTCAGCGTCTCTGCACACATTGGGTAAGGCTGTTCGTTCACCAGCCAACAGATCGGACGAACTTTGAACATGAAGGTTTGATTTTTGCGAACTTCAACGTTGAACGCGCAGTGAGTAACTAAAAAACCGTTTTATTTCCAAAAAAAACGGAAAAAAGGGGGTGGCCGAGGCGTTCGTGGATGGTGAGTTTTTAGATGGCGGGTTACACGGTACCTTCAACAACACTGCCAGCACAGCAGTCTTGCAGCTGGGGAGTTTGGTGCGGCGGGGGGCGGCTCGCCTGTTACAGTAGTTATCCCTCCCATGTTTGGCATGGTACGCGTATACTGTTATAAAGAACCGTTTTTATTTTTCGTGAAAAAAAAACTTTTTCGAAAAAAACCGTTTTTTAAAATATTTTCCAGTACTTAAAAACGTAATTTCGAAAAATATTTCAGCGCAAAATTTGTTCTCAGTGACGAGAGTGTTCTTGAAGAGTGATGAAGTCAGTCGAAAACACTTGGTTTACACGCTTTTCGGCCCATTTTGGGCCGGTTAATTTTCATGCTCGAGCCAATTTTTCACTAAAATCGAAGAACTCATCAGTTTGCATTACAATTTTTTGGCAAAATTGGAACAAAGTACCGATATTTTTCCGATCAAAAACCGAAAAGGTACCCACGGAAAAATAAATGGAAAAGTATTCGGGTCTCGAAAAAAACGGTTTTTTTTCGAAAACGGTTTTTTTTTCGCCTGCCAGTATAGGTACGCGTACGGTAGGTATAAGCCCGGTATATAGTTGCAGTTTTTCCGGAAAAATATCTTCACTGAAAAAAAAACCGTTTTTTCGGTATTTTTTCCGAGCCAAACTTGGGCAGTGTAGTACTTGGTCAGGGTGTTGACGATAGATAGATTGGGACCAGAAATGTGTTGACGATACCCTATACTGTCATAAAGAACCGTTCTTTATTTTTCGTGGAAAAAAAACGGTTTTTTTTCCGAAAAAAAACCGTTTTTTTTCCAAATACTTTTCCAGTACTTAAGAACGTAATTTCGAAAAACATAACAATTTCAGTGCAAAATTTGTTCGAAGTGACGAGATTGCTCTTGAAGAGTGTTGAAGTCAGTCGAAAACACTTGGTTTACACGCTTTTTGGCCCATTTTGGGCTGGTTAATTTTTGTGCTCGAGCCAATTTTTCACTGAAATCGAAAAACTCATCAGTTTTGCATTACAATTTTTTGGAAAAATTGGAATAAAGTACCGATATTTTTCCGATCAAAAACCGAAAAGGTACCCACGGAAAAATAAATGGAAAAGTATTCGGGTCTCGGAAAAAAAACGGTTTTTTTTCGGTTTTTTTTCCGGAAAAAAAACCGGTTTTTTTCCGCCTGCCAGTATACGATACCCCCGAAGAGTATTTCCGGAGCTCGGTGTTTTTCGAAAATAAATTACCCGGAAAAATTACCGGTGATTCATTTTTCCGAGAAAATATTTTTTTGGTCTCTGAAAATGGCGAAAAATTTTTTTGAGTGTGCGAGCCTCACATGATAAGTTCTTGGAGGAAGGTCCAAACACCGTGCCGTACGCCAATTTCCACGAAATTTCGCTGTTGCGCACACAAAAAGTACAAAATCTTTGCGCGCATGCTCTTATTTTGTGTGGTGTTTGGCTTAAAGTTTCCCGATTATAAACAACCACCGAATAAAAACAATGTTTAAAAAATCAAACATGCACTACCAGATCAAAACGACATTCGGCATTTTGGCAAACCTCAGCCGAAAGCTCACCAAACTTGCGACCGTTTACAGCTGAACATCGCTTATCCGGTGACGGGCTGTCAGAAAACGATCGAGATCGACGATGAGAAGAAACTGCGTCCGTTCTACGAGAAGAGAATGGCGCAGGAGATGGACGCGAGCTGTTTGGGCGATGAATGGAAGGTGCGCCAACCGCGCCACAACTTCTTTGCTTTTGTACATGTGTTTTATGTACAACTTGCACCTACAATTTTTACATGAGTGTGAAAGGAAATTAAAAGTAGCTGACGAAAGAATACGTCTAGAATGCATATAAACAATGTTCTATTTAGGGTTACGTTGTGCGCATCGGTGGTGGCAACGACAAACAAGGATTCCCGATGAAACAGGGTGTGTTGACCAACGGACGTGTGCGATTGTTGTTGAGCAAAGGTAGACAGTCATTTCAATAGGTTGCTTTTCTGCATTTTCTCGCAAATTGAAAACGAGAAAAACCAATAAACGGATGCAGGCCAATCGTGCTACCGAGCGCGTCGCACGGGCGAACGCAAACGCAAATCGGTCCGCGGCTGTATTGTAGACTCGAACCTGGCCGTGCTGAGTTTGGTCATCATCAAGAAAGGTTCGATAATGAATTTCGGTTTTTTTTCAATTCTAGTGTCTGGACGCGAATACTGCCGTGATATCAATTATGATGATCAATTCCAAATTCTGGCGCGCCTGTACATCAAATAAGTGGCGGGTTAAGCTGAAATATTTCTGTTTTCGTACATATTGTTGAGCGATATCTCGAATTTTAGCTGCATTTGTTGTTTACCGAAAAAGTAAAAAGTGCACAAATACCAAAAAAATGAATGCGTTAAGATGCGAAAAGCGGGTCCTTTTTACTATCACAAAGTAACAATGTTTTTGTCGAGAACACATGAATTCTGAAAACGCTTAGGCTTCACCATGTTAGTCAGGACAAACAAACAACGCGACATTATGGCCCCCACTTTGAAAAGTTAGCAGTCACTAACCACACCTCTAAAATTGGGCAGGCGAAGCCGAGATCGAAGGTTTGACCGACTCGCAAGTGCCGCGTCGTCTTGGCCCGAAACGAGCGAACAAAATCCGAAAGTTGTTCGCCTTGTCCAAACAGGATGACGTGCGACGTTATGTGCTGAAGAGAAAACTGCCCGAGAAGGAGGGTACGTTTCATCAATTTGTGTTTGGAAAAATTGTGTGTGTTGTTCAGGGGTGCTACAAGCAATCACCATTCGGCACCAATCGCAGTTGATATGCATACGGAAGTCATTCTGTTGTGAAACATAAAGCAGTGATTTCCAGATTCCGTGCTGCTCGTGTTGGACTGAGAGCAGTTCGTAAGGACAAGTGCAGTCGGTGTGTATATAGTAATAAATTTCTCCATGTGCGGTGGAAGAATATTTTGGTCCCGATTCGTCTCCTGCTAAATTTGTTTTACGGCACACAGAGAATATTTACTGGTGGCGCTCAAAATATGAAAAAGCGCAGACTCGCAGAGCAGAATAAATTATTTGAAGCAAAACACATTCGCCAACTTCTGTTCTGTCCATGCTTTCGCATTTCAAATGCCACTCTTGACATTTCAGGCAAGAAGCAGCGCACGAAGGCGCCCAAGATTCAGCGTCTGATCACGCCGAAAGTGCTGCAGCATAAACGACACCGAATCGCGTTGAAACGCAGACGCGCCGTGAAACGACGTGAGGAACAGGCCGTCTACCACAAAATGATGCAGCAGATTGCGCACGTCAGTTCGCGAGTATCTTCATTTCATAATCGTGCCTGGTCACGAAGAGCGTAACGTATCCGGAACAAAAAACTTTTTAAGACAATTCACACCTAAAACCACGAGGTTAGATGCAACCTTGATGCTCAAAATTGCCTGAAATCTGTTAATTTGTACCTAAAATTTGGATGTGCCGGTGTTTATGGCACCTGGGAAATGTTGAAATAAAGATATTTTAAATCAACCGAGATTCGTCGCAGACGCGTAGAATGCAAAACAACGATGTTTTTGTCGCTTCTGCTGCTGTATTAATGACAATTTCACATATCACCAGGGAATGTTTCGATCGTTGCATCCAGCTGGTCTGAGACAAATATTTTTCAGTTCGCTCTCTGATGACAAGAAATGACAAAGAAACACGACTTTCAACTAATTTTACAGGACAAAGCCGAGGAGAAGAAGGCTCGTCGCCGTTCGTCGCGCTCCAAATCGGAAGGTGGCGCGTCACCGAAAGTGTCCATCTCGAAGAAATAAGGGTGTGAATGTGTAGGTAAAATCGAATACTATCATCCAACAATTCGATTATTCGTTGAATTTTGAGTACCGTGAGTGAATATTGCTGCTGACAGATAATTTAGCGTCGTTGTTATTCAATTATGCCACTTGTTACCATCAAGTCGTTTCGTTATGCAGTTTTGTTGAGAAGAATGAAAATAATTGTGGATGTGGAACTGACATTGTTTTATTTCATTTGTTCAAACGAGGTGTTCGCGCCTTGTTTAATACCCCACGGTGTCGCCGTCTCGGGTCTTTTTTTATTACGGGTGTTTAGTCGCATAATTATTCTTCAGTACCGTTCAAGCAATTTCTTGACACAATTGCGAACGTAGCTACTTGCACACAAAACGCGCGCAGTATCTGAGCAAAAACCAGCAGGTAAGTTACCAGAATTGCAAGTAGAATCAACTGTACACGTACACTAATAAAATAGTAATCTTCTATCAGAGATGGCCACTTCACAGAAATATTGAGTTTATTTGCTCAGCTAGCTAATTTTGTGCACATTTTGTCCATTACTTGGAGGCCACTTGCTCAGACTCTTTCGGTGGTTCTTTTTGCATATTTTCCAGCCTTTCATCCCAGGTTTGCTCGATTTTATCCCAGTGTTTGAGCAGATCTTTCTTCATCGCTTCGCGTCGATTGAAATAATATGGATATTGCTCCTTCTCAACGTGCGGCCACGCGTCCAGGTACTGAAATAAGAAAAATTGTCATTCATTCGAAAGGTGTATTTGTAAAAGCACTTTCGTTATTTCGAAAAACTGAAAAAAGCGCTTCCGTTACTGAAGATAACAAATGAGGGAAAAGCAGCGATTGCACATTCTCAGTAAATAAGAAAACTTACATCATCTTCTGGCAGTGGGTTTCGTTCGGACGCAATGCCGTACGCGTTGAAGGGGTCTGAAATTTTTTTTGTTCATTATGTTTTCTAAACAAGTTTACATCATAACGTTTCTGTTTCTGGCACATTATTTTGCGAAAGCGGCAGGCACAAGAACAATTTTTTAATTACGCCGATATATACTACTAAAACAGGAAGACGTATGTCTGTGTGTGGCCCCCTCCCTCGGAGGTGCGGACGGGTCAATTTTCACGGGTAGCTTTGGGTATGCTGACGGGTCTTCGGGGGGGGGGGGCACTGTAGCCGGGCCGTAGGCACGGGTCCCGACTAGTATGTAATAAAATCAAGCACCCACATTCGCGCGGGTACGGATTGTGCTTCGTCCAAAGTTCGTGGCAGCCTTCGGCGAGCAGTTTCTGCGCCACACGCGTGTCTTTTTCGTCTTTGTGCGCGTCGAAACGGGAACGAACAACGACCTTGTGGAATCGAGTTTCCAATCTGAAACGTAAAACATTTCCAAAATACGTGACAGAACTTTCCTTAAATTAAGCATTTGCAAAGAAGTATATTTTAGAGCCCAATCTCAACCCACAGCAAAATCTGAAACAAAGGCAATGGTCAAGGCACAGGCCAGTCTATAGCGTCTTAAATAACGGTAATTTATATTTTCGGAAAAAACGTTTTTTGGGCAAAAAAACGTTTTTTAAAAAAAATTACCAGTACCTAGAGAATTCGGAAGTCAAAAGCACCCATTTTTGCCTTGCTTCTGGTTCGTGAAGCCCCGCACATGTGTTTCAAACACAAAAAAACCTGTTGTTTTCGGGTGTTTCAGGCTTCCAAAATCGATTTTATAACACAGGTCCCCAACCATCAAGAAAATTTTTCGCCGTTTTAGATTAAAAAATACATTTTCTCGGGAAAATAAATATCCTGTGATTTTTTTCGGAAAGTTATATTCTAAAATTACCGGGCTCCGGAAGAGAACGTTTTTTTTTGTTTTTTCCCGGAACTAAAACGTTTCAGTTGGTCACTATGGGC
Organism: Rhynchonema sp. JSB1_4; assembly: GCA_030248065.1. Classification (NCBI taxonomy): domain Eukaryota; kingdom Metazoa; phylum Nematoda; class Chromadorea; order Monhysterida; family Xyalidae; genus Rhynchonema; species Rhynchonema sp. JSB1_4. Next base: position 14,734 of record JASAMV010005302.1, read on the forward strand.
AATCCTTATCTGGTTGTTGAAATTTATATATCATTCGAGATCCGTCCATGTTCACGACCTGAATAAACTTGAAAAGAGCACTCACGGTTCCGGCTGATACCAATTATCGCATTCCCTCATGCATCGTTTGAACAGGCGAAGCACTTTTTGTCGATGCGACAACGCTTTCGTGAACATCCAGGATGGGGCGTCCATTTTAGGCAGTTTCCGATGAGTTTCTGGTGATTTACCTGCAAATAACTTGCGTGGCTTGTTATCTCACGAATAAAATTACGCAAAATACATGTTACCGTACCGGCATCAAAATTAATGTAAAACACCAAAACTTTCCAAAACAAGATATTCCGTGGGCCGGTTGAATGAATGACGTGAACTGAAACATTTTCTATGTGGACAGTGTCAAGCATGCTGCGCAGCTGACACACAGACAGGGTCCTTGTATAATTCAGCGCACGTTTTTGCGCTGGATTTCTTGCTTTTCCTGGATCAATAAGAGCAAGTAAAATGTTTTGAGACGGCAGTTTCAATGCCTGAACAGCTCAGGTGCGTGTAAATTGACAAAAAAGTTGTCCAATTGGATCATCTAAATCGACTGAAACAGATGGAATCGACTTCGATGGGTGATTCGATCGAATTGCAGTCTTTTCATGAAACAACGTCCTCGCCATCGCCACTGACGTCGTTTGTGAACGGTAGGATTTGGCGATGTGTTACAGCTGATGTCTATTGTGGGTCTCTGCGAACGCTTGATGTTATTATTTCATTTGGGAACCTCAAGAGAATCCGTTACGATCGTTTCCTCCAAACGATTCTGATTTGCTGGGGAAAGCCGGTGCTTAGTCCGATTCCATTTTCCGTATCGCAGCATCTCCTTATTTCGCTGGTCATGTATCGCAGTGAGTGTTTCATGCGAGCATAAAACAATAACAATTTCGTTATGATTCGTGTGTGTCTTCGTTCGAGGTCATTGATCATCTGGTGCCCACGCGCACACGTTCTGAACAGGCCAAACATACACTTGACAACTGATGTATAATTCTCCATTCCCCAGGTGGAATCGGCGCCCGTGTGGTGCGTGGACCGGATTGGAAATGGCACAAACAGGATGGAGGCGAGGGTCATGTGGGCACGGTGAGGGGATTCGAATCTGACGAAGAGGTGGTGGTTGTTTGGGACAATGGCACCGCGGCGAATTATCGATGTGCCGGGGCCTATGATCTCAGATTATTGGATACCGCACAGACAGGTAAATAGCTGATCACGATGTTTTGATCGATATTTCCCTCGAAGTTACAACGCAGATTGGTACACTGTGTGGCCGGTATCAATTCCCATTGTGTATTGACCAGTGTGCTTACACCCGCCGATGCACACTTTGTTGACATCCTGCTTATTGGTTTGACTTGTTATCAAAATGTTTTCATGGTGCATACACGGATTCGTGATCGTGAACTGTCAGCCAGGCGATATGTGTCTATGCAGAACACGCGTGCGTGTGTGTGAAACAATCAGCGCAAACCGGCTGGCTGCTGTTTCACAGTGGTGTGCAACTTTCGGCAACATTTTCATCTCAAGTCGAAATCGAACCAACTTCGGCCCCGATCCTAATCCAGGAAAATGCATACTACCGGTCTATGCCCTGAGTTTTCAAGACACAGGATTTTTGGTGATCTCTGCACATATTACAAACTTATCATGCATGAAACATCACGCAACGCAGGCATGAAGCACGACGGTACCATGTGCGACACGTGTCGTCAACAGCCGATATTCGGCATTCGTTGGCGTTGTGTGGATTGTGAGAATTATGATTTGTGCTCGCAATGCTATCACGGCGACAAACATCAGCTCAGACATCGGTTCTATCGCATCATGGCACCGGGTCAGTCTGTCTATTTTATATTTGTGCTCATTTCGACGCTGAGTAGTGTCGAACCAGGTTGAAAATCGTGCCAGAGTTGGACTTTCTTGTGATTTGGGTAAAACATGATAGCCAGCTGCTCCAAATTTAAAATTTTAGCAGCCAAGCCAAAAAGTTTTGATTTTTGTCCCCCAGCGCCGCATGTCAAATTGTTGATGGAAAATAGAGTTTGAAATTCAATTTCGTTGTCCTGCAACCGTGCAGAGTATCACGGTGATGAACGAGCCATTGTCTTCTGAAACGTAGTTCAACAGTTCCAAAAAACTGAAAACATCAGCGACGACCTTCAAGAGAACGATTATAAATTCTCGTACGCGAGTGGTCAGTCGTTACAGGAGTTTGCAAAATAATGATTGGAATCGATATCGAGAGTTTTGTAAATAATCACACGCTTCAGAAAATATCGAAAACTGTTTTTATTGTCGGTATTTTGCTGGAATCCCCGTAGATAAGGATGTCGGGCATATTGGGTTTTATGGAGACCAATCAATGTACATACTGTCAAATTTGGGTTCTATTTTCTTTGCATATAATGACAAGGTCGAGCAGTCGCTATGAACCTAATTTACAAATCTGGATTCGATTGGTACCTAGATTTGGATCATGTTGTGCTTCAGTCTTGAGCAGTTGTCATGTTTGTCGCACAAGTGCAAAATAGCAAATTCGGCGAAGTAGATGTTGGCAGTCAGAGTTGTTGAGTCGGGCTGTGAAACATCAACTGGTACATAATCAGAGCTTCTAACCATGCGTGGATTCATAAACTTGTACGTAATGACGGGCATGATAACAAGCAGCACAGATGTGACTTCACTTTGCACCGCCGTGGTTGGTGGAAAAGTACAAAAAATTTTTCCAAGCACCTTGTGCAGATTACAAAATCAGACTCCTGCGCACGTGCGTGCGTCAACACAAGAATAATGACGAGATGTGAAAAACCTTCCTTTGGGGTGCCAAGACTTTAACTGCCATGACCTTATTGTTTGTCTGTTTGCGTCCGAACACGGCGCCACCACGTGTGAACGGCTTGAATGTGCACGCCAGCTGATCGCCGACATCGAAACACAGCTGGTGCAGTTTGGGACATTCCAGATGTTTCGCGTGCTCGAATATGGCCACCGCCGGTCGTCGGACGCTGTCGAGTGGTTCGACTTTGATCGTCTGACCATCGATACCGGTGTCGCGCATGCTTTTCAGCAGTTTCACTTCGGGGAATCGCGGCAGATGTTTCAATTTTCCGGGCGGGTCAGTGGCGTGCACTTGCAGCAACTCCGGGTCACTCTTGCTCACACGCACGTGTTGTGTGTACTTCTTCAGACCCTCTTTCACTTCCGCGAACGCGTGACCAACATCCTGAGTGGGATCCTCGGTGGGTAGCTTCTTGGCCAGAGCCGCCCAGATGGCCACTTCGTCGTCTTCTTGCACCTTTGAACTATCTTTTTCTTGTTCTGCTGCTGTTGATGTTTCATTGTCTGCTTGTGTCTTGCATTCATTTTTCGGTTCGTCAGTTTTGTTGGTCGTTGATGTGGTTTCAATGTCGGTGGTCACCAAACAAGTCATCGGGGCCTAAAAAAGGAAAAAAATACCTGTATTGGTGCCTCAAAAGTGGCCTTAATTTTCGACCCAGAATCCTACTTGGGAAGTCCACCATGCCCTAACTTGGGTTTAATGTTGTTATTGATAGACCAGCGCTCCAGACCAAAACTCCGGCAAAGTAAAATAATCAGACGAAAATCGCAAGCAGATACAATATTATATTTTTCACTACACATACAGTAAGTCCCTGACTTCGACAATGAGTTGCCAGCACGTGTGTTTGCGTGTGAGCTGAATGTTGAGACAGCACAGATGCACCGTCGTAGCACCGGTTTTGGAAAAAAAACCCGAAACACAAAGCATGATAATGGAAAATGTTTCGGTCTTGCCACTTGTAGCTGACGTGCACAATTTATACAGTAAGTCGAAACATTTTCGAGCCCTAGAGCCGGCGCTTCTGACCAGCGTAAACTTTTCTGTTTGTTGCGTGACAACCAAATCATGGAAATTAATCACGGTTCATTGAAATTAAATCAGTAGGAAATGGAACGGGAAACGAATGGAACGGAAAGTGTACATATAGCAAGAAAAGAGGGGAGGGTAAGAAGAAGAAAGGTAGGTAGAAAAAGGAAGGTGGGGAAGAAAAAAGAGGAGAGGAGGATGAGAAAGGGAAAGGTAGCCTGAGGAAGGAGTGCTGGAAAAGAGAAGGAGGGGCCCCAGACATACACATACCGGAATTTTCCTGTTACAGCCCCTGGGGCTCTATTCGGTATGTACATAGGTGGGAAATCGTATTTTGAAAATTATCTTTATTCCCAAATAGAGCCCAATGGGGCTTTATTCGGGCCATCTTCCGAATAGATCCCCACGTAAAATTTTTGTGCTTTTTGAATGTGGGTTCATTGGTTGCAACGCGTTTTTGTGCCGAGTAGGTACTTGATATACACGCTATTCAGGTTCTATGCGAAAGAAAGGCAAAAACTTTGACAAAAAATTACGAATTATCAAGCAAAATAACCCATTTTGTTCCCTTTTTGTCAGTAAATTTAGCCCATAAACTTGGCACCCGAACGAAAAAAATGCCGAATAGAGCCCCCGCCGGGTCAGTCAACTGCTCGTATCCAAATACAACCTGCAGCTGTATGAATTGCACACGAGGCGATTTGGCGGACAGACCGGCAGCAATGGGCGATGTCTTGTATTCGACGCCGTCACCGACCAAACCGAGACTGAACGGGCATCGTGCTTCGATTGTCAATCGCAGATTGTCGATTCTGCAACTTTCGCCCGCTTTGATGTGAATTTTTTCCAATTTTCGTTCTGTTTGTTGTTTGTTTTTGTTTGTGCTGGATTTGGTTCGTTTGTACCTTGACATGCTGATGATGACACGGGAAGAGGAAGAAGAACTTTGTTGAATCGCGGTGTCAAATCTGCGTCTCTGGCTGTGCAGGTCAACTGAAAAATTAATTTCCAAATATCCGAAAGTAATTATTGGCATCAATATGAGTTTTATTCGCGTTGCAATAATACACCAAAATGAAATTTGCACATCAGACTTAAAGCTGCTGGTCAACAACCCTTAGACCGCGCTTGATCTAGGGGGGTAGTGTATATAAACAAAGTTTGTACATCGTGTTACTCGACCCTAATCTGGCGAGCCGATTGGTTGCTTCCTGATGTTTCACGGCCGCGTTGAAGTTTCCCCCTGGTGAAAAAAACCGAAAAAATTTGAAATGCTGCTGTGACTCGAATAGGCTGTTTCAAAGTTTGATACTGGAGTGACAGCAACCTCCAACATTGTGGCAAAAACAGCAATGCACAATAGCTATTGAAACGTCCGCATTGTTGAATAAAAAAATAAAAGGTTTCAGAAACCTGGTCATTTTTTGCTAGGATTTTGTACTCGTATAATTTTAAGCATCTGTGGTGAATGAAATAAGTTGTCAATTACAAATAAAAATCCTCTAATTATCAAGTTTCTTGTTTGTGCTTCCCAGTTTTCAAAACCCTACACAGCTCACACAATGTTTACTACAACATGCGCAAGGCAGCCATTCTCAAAGCGCACACACAACGACAACACAGTCAGCACAGCGACAACACAGCAATGTTTCACAGCTGGCAAGCTTTGTGTGTGTGCGCATTGGAAAGGCTGCCTTGCGCATGTTGTGGTAAACATTGTGTGAGCTGTGTAGGGTTTTGAAAACTGGGAAGCACAAACAAGGAACTTGATAATTAGAGGATTTTTATTTGTAATTGACAACTTATTTCATTCACCACAGATGCTTATAATTATACGAGCACAAAATCCTAGCAAAAAATGACCAGGTTTCTGAAACCTTTTATTTTTTTATTCAACAATGCGGACGTTTCAATAGCTATTGTGCATTGCTGTTTTTGCCACAATGTTGGAGGTTGCTGTCACTCAAGTATCAAACTTTGAAACAGCCTATTCGAGTCACATCAGCATTTCAAATTTTTTCGGTTTTTTTCACCAGGGGCAAACTTCAACGCGGCCGTGAAACATCAGGAAGCAACCAATCGGCTCGCCAGATTAGGGTCGAGTAACACGATGTCCAAACTTTGTTTATATACGCTACCCCCCAAGATCAAGCGCGATCGAAGGGTTGTTGACCAGCACCTTTAAGTGACAAATCAATGAGGTTCGATATGCGGCGCTGGAATACCGAAAACTAAAAACTTCGATCGGCTATCAGTCACCACAAAGAGGTTATATACAGTATGTAGGTACATCAGCTGCAAATTCGAAGTTACAATAATTAGCCCACATCACCCTAAATTTCAACTCGGGCACTTGTACATGTATTGGTTGCACAATGACTTTATAAGAATTGGTCAATTTTTTTTCCTGAATCGTAAAGAGGGAAAGTGACGGGGCAATGACGTTGCGTTGCATGATCGCACGCAAAGCATGTAGTAAAGAGAATGTTTCAGACATGCGGCAACGCGGTTGATCTGCTGGATTATTTTCAGGTGAAAATGTTTTGTCACAAATACAAGTAGCACAGTGGTTAAGAGTGACTGAACTTGAAAATCAGGATTGATTTGATGAATTCTTATATGGCCATTGTGCGACCAATACCTATACCAACTATGAGCTTACCGCTTCAGCAGACGAGATCTTCTGTTTATCCCATATGTTCATGACGTTTTTAGGAACGACCAGAGTGGGTGTCGATACGCGTAAACGCAGCAAGAAGCTCACCCTGCGTGGTCTGTTTGCTGGCGCACGTGTGGTGCGGGGCATCGACTGGAACTGGGAAGACCAGGACGGGGGCGCGGGAAGGCGTGGGAAAGTCACTGATATACAGGATTGGTCGACAAATTCATTGAGGTTGGCACTGGATTTTTTTAACTTTGGCGCTAAGCACTTCACTTTTGGCGAGCATAAGACCGGGTGACACATGTTCGTAGGATGATGCGGCCACCTGGTGCGTTCTCACTGACGATGACCTACATATAGGGCACCGCAAGTCTGTGAAATGGGGCCGAAATGGCGGACCCTAAAAACATGGCTGCACTGTTCACATCGTGGGGCACCAAATATTGGGAACCATTTTGCCACCTACAGATCAGCGGCGTACGTTGTGTGGGACAGCGGACTGAAGAATCTGTATCGGCTGGGTGTCGATGGTATGGTCGACCTCAAGTGTGTCACCGATGCAAAAGGTGGATCGTACTATCGCGATCATTTGCCGTTGTTGGGTACGTTTGAGAGCAAAGTTGCATGTATATAGGTGGTGGGGAAATGGGGAATAGCAGGGTTAAAGCTGTATGATAACCAGTCACTTGTTTCGTAATGTCCTTTCGATGCGCAATATGTTTATTATAGTGACTGTAAATGCCTTCGATCCCGTTCGTGTTTCTGTGGACGATCGACTGCAGATGCGAACAGCGTACATCCAGAGAGAACAAATCAAAACCCGAGTCATGCACTGTATCTTGCTCTGTATAATGTGATGTTTCACACACAGGTCAACACACGAGCGTGCAACAATCGAACCCAAGTCTGTGCGTTGGTGACATGGTCAACATTGATCTCGACGTCGATCTGGTACGAAGTCTGCAGGAGGGACACGGCAGTTGGGACGATGAAATGACTGAAGTGTGTGCTCGCGCGTCCGTAGCGCAGTGGTTGAGTAGTGTGTTGCCGGGTTCGAATCCCAACCGAGACCAATACACTTTTTATTTGCAGTGTCTCCGCCTGACTGGCAAAGTGGTGCGCATTGACGACGATTTGGATGTTGTGGTGGAGTATCCCGGTGGAAAACGGTGGGATTTACATATTTAGAGAATTATATACGCAGCAGTACACTCACATCCCACACCGCCCTCAGCCATGGGTGCTTAGCTTCGGTTCGATGACTTGACATAACAGCAACAACGTAAATCTATTGAATAAAAAGGGGTGGTGTTCGAAGTTCGACAACACGGGTTAACTATAAATAAATTACGGTGATTAGCGTATCATAAAATGAGCTATCGAAATATGTCCATCGATACATTTGCTCGCAGTTGTTCATTTATTTTCACTCACGCATTTTTGGAGTAATCGAGGTATCACAGGCGTGGAGGTATGTATCGAGGCCTCAGCTTTGAATTTTATAACGATCATCAATTGTCATCTAGATGGACCTTCAATCCAGCGGTTCTGTCGAAGACTTCATCCGAAGCGATGGCAGCTGAAAACCTCTCGGAGTCAGACATGGGTCTAACATTTGCCGATTCTTCGACCGGTAAGCGCCTCTCTCTAGTGTTTCACCAGCGTTAAAGTTCTTGATCGAAAGTAGTGACATCAAGTTAACCTCGAAGTACAAACACGTGAAGAAGATAAGGCATTCTATCACAAAGTTTGATATCGGCCTTGGTGACGTTTCAGAATATTACAGTGTCACTAGTATTCTCAGGAACGAATAACTTTCAAGTTGGCGATTTGGTGCAAATCTGTGATGACGTTGAGCGAATGAAGGTGCTTCAGCGCGGGCACGGCGAATGGGCACCTGCTATGCAGAATGTATGGTTTTTTGATTGCAACTTTTGGATAATTCTAATGTCGGCGACGCAGATCACAACGTTTGCTCGAAAAGCGACGACGTGTGTTACGGCATTACGTAAGCCCAATAGGTACCTATCATGTTTTTACAATGCTTACTCTTTTCACTTGTGTTTCACGCAAGCATGACAAGGGGACTCGCTAATTGTGGATGCAGTGTTTCCGTGTCAGTATCCGACAGATAGAAGATTTGATAAAAGATAAACGAGAATAACAAAAAATGCAAGAAAATACCCCTGGGCACCAATAAACAATTGCAAATACTCCAGACTCTCGGCAAGACCGGCCTCGTTCAGCACATTTATCGTGATGGTGATCTCAAGATCGAAGTCGGTCGTCATGTTTGGACCTACAATCCACGGGCAGTCACTCGTGTGCGTCTGCCCACGTTGGCGCCCGCTGAAGCTGCTGGTAAAAGGAATTATTTTTTTATTTTTTGGCAAGAAACCATATTTCACCACCATATTTCTAAAATTGCGAATTTCCAGCGGCATCAAGTATCACTCCAAGAGCTGTGGAACCGGTACCGATTCCCGAAGGTGGGGACGATCGGGAACAAGTGGCGCAGTTGTTGAGACGATTGTTTGAGGAGCACGTGAGTTTCACTTATGTACGTACAATGTAAAATACTTGTGTTTGGTGAGCAAAGTTAAGACAATATGTTGATGCATTTTCATTGTCGCTTGATTGTTTTATATTTGTCGGTTTATATGTTTCGTCATTATACATTTTCTCATCCAGTCGATGTATGGACGGACATGTAACAGTTCGGCTCACCAAACCCACGTAAAGTCATGCGCTTGTGTAACATCAATAACGTTGGCCCGGGCAATTCTTGCTGCACGAAACTTCAGTGTCGCATATACATTCTTGTGTATCAGCCTAAGTTGCCATTTCGTAAACAACGTATACTCCGACTATAATTTTGGGAGAAGCTCTTCAAACGCGTTGCCTGATCCATAAAGCTCATTATGCGTCTGGCTGCAGCGGTCACGTGACTGCCAGCCGCTCGCTCAACACACAAGTCTAACGTAATGATTTGCGAAATGCTACGAAACTCAGCTGGCTGCGCGAGCTGCGTGCGCTTTACGGATCAGGCAACGCGTTTCAAAAGTTTCTCCCAAAAGTATTGTCAGAGTATTATAAATAAATGAACACGTCGATTACTGTTGTTGATGTTTCAGCCGAGCACGAACGTGACCGAAGAGTTAATCAAATCAGCAGCGAATGGCGATCGACTACGGTGCACTGAATTGGTGGCCGAGCACGGCGATGCGCTCGTCAATGGACAATTCGCCGGACATACCGCATTGCAGGTGGGGTTGAATATTCGGAATATTGATGCCACGCATGTAAGCACACGGCCACACGTAAACTGTGCATTTAGTTTCCTATAAACTCTGCAGCGGAGCTTTGTGAACCTTGCAGCAGGAAGTACCAGTTTATCTGAAGGAAAGAATTGGAACCAGCTATACAGTGTTGTAAGGTGCATGGTACCGGTACCCATTTATGTGGCACCAAAATTCTAAATGTTTACAATGTCCCAAAGTATGCTTCCTGGCACAGTGATCATGACACATGATCAGCCATCCCTGTTTCGCTCTTCCATTCTGTTCTCACCAAAGTGATTCATCTGACTTGATCTGATGTTTCACACCGCAGGCTGCCTCCCAAAACGGTCACGTCGAGGTGGTACGGTATCTGCTTCGCTGCAAAGCTAATGTCGAAGTGACTGACAATGATGGTGATGCAGCTGTACACCATGCTGCCTTCGGGGATGAACCCACTGTTATTGAGGTGGTGATTTTTATATTCTCGTTCATTGAATATTTATTTGTTTGTGTACCTATGTGAACAATAATTTTGTTGACTGTTGATGCTGCACAGCGGCAGTGATGTGGGATACTCTGGCCAGTGACTGAGATGTTCGCAATGGGCATGATAACAAATTGTGCAAACCAAATTAGTGTACTTCAACTTTGCAGCATTCACGGCATCATTACTATTTTCAAATTTCTCTAGGTCTCATCAGTAACCAACAAACGTTTTATTGACAAAGGTTCATCGAATATAATACCCAATTATTCACAGCTGCTGCACGCGCATGGTGGTGACCTGAACACACGCAACAATCGACGGCAAACTCCGTTGCACATTGCGGTCAACAAGGGACATGTAAATGCTGCTAGGACATTGTTGGAATTGGGCGCGCATCCCAGTTTACAGGTCTGTTTGTTTTTTTGTTTAGGGCTCTGTCGTTCACTCCCGCTGTTCTTTCACAGCAAAACTTGTGTGTCACTCGGACCCAGCTGCCCGATGATTTTTGTGCGTTTGCACACAAGAAATTTCACGGCAACACAAAACCAGCCCGCGTGTATCTTGGAATCATTGCCATCTGGTGAACTCGCACTGACGATGACCTGCTGGCGCAGCGTTCGTCTGTTAGATCGATCGAATCGGACGACAAAACACAGTTTACGGTTTTCACATTGATGCTCGTTTTTGCTGATGTTTCACAACAAACCTCATAATAGCAAAATTCTCACTTTAGTGCGATGCGTTTAACAAATATAGTCCAGCCTTGTTCATGCAAGCCATGCCACATGCGATATTCGGCGCGAAACAACTGAAACATCAGCCAAATAGCATCACCTTGGTGTTTCAGGATTCCGAGGGCGACACCCCGCTGCATGACGCGGTGACGAAAAAGCGCGACGACATGATCCACCTGTTGATAGATCACAACGCTGACATGACATTGACGAACAACAATGGATTCAACCCATTGCATCATGCGGCGTTGAGGGGAAACGCAAGGTGGGTGAAGACAGTTCGGTTTTGGGAAACGACGGCGCATGAGGGATTGGTGAAGGTAGACTGGCAACGGGTGTTGGTGGAATGAAGGAATGAATGATGGAGCAACAATTGCGTCTTTGGTGATGTTCGTTCAGTGTCCAAGAACAGACAGGTTAGAAATCCGGCTCACATAGCGTTGTGTTGTTTTTGAATGATTCGGTTAGCTGGAGGCTGGTGGTGGGTGGGCACTGTGCAGAATGTCTGTGTGTTTGAATCTGTTCCAACGCATGCGTCACAGCAGCCAAGCAGCTAATTTTGGAAAGCGGATGACGCAATCACTGAACTGGTTTCTGCTATTCCAAGCACAGTACACCGTGATAACAAATGTATAGCTCAACGACAGATGAACAAACAGGTTGCAAACAACAGCCATAAAACTTACACGACACCGTTGCACGATGTTTGACTGTCGAAAATTTCGGAAAATCGAGAGCATCAACCAAGTCTGGTGTTGAATTCTTGTAACTATTTTCCAAGTACGGGTGCGCGTTTATGTGTGTCTGGCTGCAGCTGGTTGAAGGGGACCAATTGATCCGTTGCACAATTTTGGGTGACACAATTTGGTAACGCCGCAACCAGCCGTAGACCACAGACACGAAGCTGGATTGTTGATTGATTGACATAATAATCTGACGTATTGATGATTAATCGATTATATTTAATCGCGCTCGATTTTTATCACATTCTGACGCAATAATCGCTGGTGTCCTGAAGGAAAACACATACATACGGTATGTATATTAACCACAACAGCAAAGATCGCACATTTGAAAAATATCCCGAATTGCGAAATTTCTGAAACATCGGCTCTGCACCTATGTTCGTACAGTATATGAATGTTGGACTGACACAGATTCAATATGTTTATGTGAGTGCCATTGCTCATCCACCTTGTTCCTTACCTGTACCGAGGACATCCACGTTACCGACATAAGCAGCAGCTGCGCATCAATAAAAACGAGCGCGCGCGCGTGGCGTATATTTTTACGACCTTCGCGAACTTTGGGGGTTCCAAGGAAAATCTTCTGCATCTTTCTGGTGACCGACGCGAATAAGTAGTATAGTGAGGTGAAGGTGTACGAAACGTGTTCAGTGGTTCTCACTCGGTCAAAGTTGAATTAGAATGCACTCAAAAACAAGACCAGGTTGGAACACCGGCTCAGGTCTCCAGGGTTCCTCCTCTTTTGACTGGTTATAAGCTGATGACTCGTTCTCAATAAGAAGATTATTCGACTTTTTTGCGGGTGCCCCAACTGGTCTCGGATTCCGAGTCACAGATGTCATTTGGTCTAAGTGCCCAAGAAATATTGACAATTTTACAATATAACGTCAGCATAACAACGACATATGCGGAACGTTTCAACTGCGGCGCGGTGCTTTTCGTTTTTTACACGACGCGAAAAGAGACGTCGTTACACGCGCGCTTGTGTCGTGGTTCCCGTGACTTTTGTAGGAACAACGCACCGTGAAGCGTTGCAGCGACACGGTGAGTAACACACTTTATGGCCAGCCGCGCACTGAGCTCTCTCAACCTTCTTATGGGAACCTAATGCCAGCGCTCGCCAAGGCTCTCCGTGTCGGTAGGTTCTGTTCTGTGAAACATCAGTAATGGGCAGGACTCCATGGTGCGAGGACAAAATTGCAAGGTTCTGAAAGTTCCCATACAATTGGAAAGGTCGCGCGCCAGGGCTTGTGTTGTGTGGGTGCAGCACTGGCTTACGCGAGTGTTTTGGTTGATCGACAGACGAAAACAAGTTGAAACAACACTACTGGTGCACGTCTCTCTCGGCTGTTTTGGAAAGACCCTCTTCCACAACTCGCTGCAAGAAAGAAGCAATGAAAAATAATATCTGAAGCAACATATAAGAGAAAAGGTGCCTCTTTTCACTACAAACAGGAAGTGCAACCCTGAAGCTACACTACATATAGGTGTGGGCCTGCAGGTTTGGCCAGAAGCAACACATAAAGCGCATCAAAAGCCAGAGAGAGAGAGAGACAGAGAGGTTCTTTTGTATGCAGGGCTGTTTTTATGATGATCACGTTACATGAGCGGACAGTGCAACAACAGGCGCGTCCACCTAAATATGGCCAGTTTATGGGGTACCAATTTACAGAATTTCCCTGTGTGTTTGACCATAATATTGGTGCCCATGAATCGCACGAAATCGCGTCAAGCATAACACCTCAAAGCACGCGCACGGGCAGCTTTTTCTCGTTTTGAAATCGAAATTTTTCACCGCCTCGCGCGTGTGTGAAACGTTTTTCTGATCTTCTGATGTGATGTGATGAATCATTCTAAAGCTTAAATATGTGTGGGTTTAGGTTACAAAAAGTGATAAAGCCAGGCGTTAAGCTGTGCATTTTCAATTCAAAGATCAGTCGAAACAACGCGATTTGATTAGTAATAAAGCGTTAACCATTGCGGCTGTACTCAAATTCTAGAACTGGTCAACGATTACAAACTGAGCTTCAGGACCGTCAGCTTTGTTAAAGTGCACTATGAATCACCAGGAACGTAAAACATTGGCTGTTTGTTACGGAAATAAGATGGATGCATGTCCATTTTAGTCAGAGGAGCAGCAAGCGTAAGTCAACAGGATATTTGTGGCTGTTCTAAATGCCGTGAGCAGTGATAAAAACGCCTAAATTTGCAACGCGCACGCCTTCAGAAACGCGCGAGCCAAATATCAATTTCCCTCTAAAAATGCATGACTGATGCCAGACACGAGAACAGGCTCGAAAAAAGGCACCAACACACGCCAAACGCGAGCTAAAAACCAGAACGCATCTCACGAGCGAAAAAAGCACCAGCGTTTCACCAATTTTTTACGGATGACACAGTTTCGAGAGACAGACAGTGCGCGCAGTATCATTGTTTTGCGGCTGGTGTCTGCATTTAGCACGTTGTTATTGAGTACCGCAGATGTTTCAGGGACTGAGGGTGCGTGGCCGAGCACCGAAGATCCATTTTGGTGTCCATTGGGGTCGGTTCTGATTTCTTTGGTCAGTCAGCCAGGCTCTTCTTTGGCCTTGGGGTTCTCTGTAGCCCGACAGTGCATCCATGTTAAGTCGGAACAATCACTCACTTTAGGGGTACAGATTTTGCTGTTTATCGGGTTCAGAAATGGGTTCCAGGGATATTTCCAGTGCCAAAAAATCGCCTGGAGTACGTAAAAAATCCACTTTTTGCCAAAAAAAGACACGAATATGCTCACTCTCTGACGCTCGCGCTTGGCTGCGTCGGCAATATTAGTCATTTGGCATTTTGAGCAAAGAGGTTGCGATAGCGCGGTGCACCACGCACAGATTCATGCAATGAAACATGCCCTCGGTCACTCTCTCTAACCCGGAAGTGGGATGAAACGATAGCATTTTTAACAAAAGCGTGATTTCGGAATATTTGAAATTTCCAAAAAATATACGTGCCCTTTTTATAATTGTTCCACTATACCGCTCAGCACTCTATAAATCTGGACCAGAAAGTGTTGTCCAGAAATGACATATAAAATTGAAAAATATACCGCTTGTGCTGCGCCAAGGGTTGAGCCAGGCAGCGCACTCGAGGGCAGCCGTCAAAGCTAAAGCTAAAATCAGTCACGTCTTCAGAGCGACAGTGCAACAGCAGCAAGCGCATTTCAGTTCATTTTTATGTTGCCTATTTTATGTTGAGGGCTTGTAAACAGGGGCTGTGAACGTTCCTGAGTACTATTTTTCAAATGTCAGGTTCAATTCTGAATTCTTTAGCACCTGATAATTTGAAAAAGGCCCAAGCATTCACAAAAGAATTCTCTGCGATGTGCGTTCTCATTGTGAGAATTGGCCTTATTTATACAATTACGGCCTCTTTTCTCCTCATAAGCTGTGATCGTTTGTCCCGAAGAACCTCGCGCCATTTATAGGCCTGAATGAACGTTTGGAGCTCTGAATTCTCTCGACCACAATTAGTTTTCACCAGGTTGCAAGCCCGAGAATGGTCATAATTTATCTGCGTGCAGCAGGCACTTTCAGCGCGTAGCCCTGGACCCTTAAAAACCTTCCACAAATCACTTTTCGTGTGGTCGAACAAGAAATATGGCCGTGCCGATCGCGAACCAGAAAATGTCGATTTCTCCAGAAAACGTCTGACCTGACTACAAATGTGGATGTTTTTGGTATTTGAAGCGCGCGGTTTATATTTTCAACAAACATGGAAGAACAGTCTTTCTGACACAAAAGTACCATACAAGGTGCATGGAATGCTGGTTGCAGCATTTCGGTATCGCTGGGTCGGTGGTGTGATGAGTGGAAAGGCTTGCTTGCGCGCATAGAGGCCGGAACTGACCGGCACGGCCATGAGACGGGGAAATGAGACTGTGAGACTGGATTGTTGGAAGGCAAGGGAGGATGCATGATTCGCATTTAATCATCCCCCGGGACCAGGGCGACTCGCGACTATGTACGGGTATATGGAGGAATGGTGGTGCTTGTTGAAACAACACGCACAGAGACATAACATCGTGTCACCCTTGAGAGCCAGTCCAGACTGCTTGCCATTTTGCAATTCTATGGTGTATCTTGTCACCGCGACACCGTTTTCCAGTCAAATCTTGCGAAATGGTAGCCAATAATTTGTCTCCCGCTCTTCCCCAATGTAAAAGAACCAGCGCCCATGGTCCTATGACTGACGAAATTAAAACATGGCCTTAATTCGGACGTTATACCAACAGGCGGATTTCGCAATGAAACTTTTTTCGACGAAAAAGAAACTCAAGGTCCCGTGAAATTGACGCAGGAACACTTTTCTCAACAATTCAATGTTCTTAACTCGAGACAGACTATTTCGACACCGAATTTCCACCAGAACACAGAGCGAGAGACAGCCGAGAGGAGACATGGGGTGTATTTGAGTTGAGACTTTAACTTAATTTGTTTCTGTGTTCTGTGTTGTTGGTTAGATGCAATTTGGCTCCGAATTGTCTGGGGGCAGACGCGCCCACACGCGCATGCAACTACATAGCCTTGTCCCGAGCCCGAAGTCCGCAATTCCACTCCCGGGCCGTGACAAGGCTCGTTGATGTTTCATTTGAGCTCTCTCTATCAGTGGGTGCTTCTGACAAAAGTTGGTCGGAAAGCGCAAAATAGGCTAGCTCGGTTTTTGCAGATGCAAAACAGTGAGTCGGGAAGTGCGAGTTTCGCAACAAAATGGTTCCCCAGCTTGTAAGCTGTTGTAGTGGATTGAAGTCATGTATGAATTGGAAAGTGTTCTCACTTTAGCGGAAAACAGCCACTTTCGGGGTCTAGAAATGTAATTCTGCGGTACACGCGTGTCGCGTGTTGGCACTAGGAGTTGACCTGTGTGTGCAAAAGAACAGCTTTGCAAAAGCTCTCTGGTCCCACTAAATTTCACCCAAATGGTTCAATTTCTCAGTCGGACCCCAATAACATCGCTAAAACCAACTGCCTGGCCATATGAGGCTTGAACAAATAGATTTGTTACTCATCTGGGTGTCCATCCACGCAGCACCGACGCCCCCCTGAGACTTGAGAAACAAATTTGTTTCCACTGATGACAACATGAGTACTATCCGCTGCTCACGTGCACTTTGTTGACTTCTAGGGTACCAAAATGTCATCTATGGTCCGATTTAGTGATCGGACCGAGAAAATCGTGACTTTTCGCCACTGGTCGCAGGCTGGCACTCGATTTTAGTATGGGTGAAGCGACCACCATCGTCCATGAAGGTACTGTACATGTACTGTATGTATTTCGGAAGCAACCAAACCAAACTGGGAAAATGAGCAACAGATACATACATACATAGGTGCTGTAGGTTGCTCATTTATGGTTCTATGGTCATTACTTGGGTACCGTTCCCAAATACTTGCATTCTCAAGTGTCGCGTTAATGGTTACCCGATAATGATTGGTCAGCGGTTCATGGGCCGGACAAGGTAAACATGGAAGCGCTCCCAGGTTCGAAGGTATCGAGCGACGGACATGTTCGTGTTGGGGCGTTGCTCGAGGGATTGGGGGATGGGATTTTCGCTAATTTGTTGCAAGCTTGGAGGCTATTATTATTAGCTGCGTTAGACACTTGGGGACAAAATGAGGTCAGGAAAGTTAATTGTGCAAGTGCAAAACCTACTCAACTACTGAACTATATGTATATGTATAGTTTTACGCTAAAGCGTTCTTCACGGTCAGAGTGAACCTTAAAGAACTGTATAACAAACCAGAGTGGGGAAGGAAGATATTTTTCAGTCCCACTTTCGGTCCAAATGCCAAAGACGCAGGTGCACCGACGGTCGGCCCGTTAGTGCTCCTTTGGGTAATTCGGTCGTGTTGATTACATTGTCAGTCCGGCTGGGGTACTGTATCTCATCACCGTATACCTAACGTATGTATACGGTACGTGTACAGTTGTTGCCCCAACGGATATTACCTATACCAAGGAAGTAGCGCACAACGGTGCACTTTGGGAACGGGGAATATTTTCCCAAAAAGTGCAAAATGGTACATGAATCAGACATTGGAAACTTGTGGCACCTGAAAATCTTGGAGAAGCGCATCGCGCATGTGACACACCGTGGCTGGTATGCTGCTATCAGCGCAGTTGCAGCAACACTCAAAAACAGTAATTACGGTTTCACGTGAAAAAGAGGGTAAAAGGTATGTCGACTCTGCCCAACACACGCCAGTTTCTGAAAAATGGAAACTTTCGTCACAACTGTTGCTCATGTGCCATCATGTTGTCGAATGTTTGGGGACAGACAGAACAGGGAAGGACAAGTAATCTTGCGACTGTGAAAAACGATGCCCGAACGGCGGCACCATAAAAATCAACGAAATTACGCCAGGCGAATGTATTCATAAAACAGCCATCTCAGTCAGTCAGCTAAATACCCAGACAAACAACAACAACAAAACAGGCCAGACCAAACATGAGGGATGTCAAAGAGCTGCAAAAGAGAGAGAGAGAGCGGGAGGGAATAAGATAATGACTAGCATAACGCAATGTCGCCTCCTCGTGAAACATCATCGTGTTGGGTGCCGTGTGTCAACGCTCTCATTATGCACAAATGAAACGTACATGTACCAAATATTTTGGTGGCTCAGGCTGGCTTGATGCCGGCTGCTTATAAATAGATGCACACATATGAGACGCATGTGCATGCAGCACTGTCTTATGATTACCAATGTGTGCGCAGTTGCGCCTATAAAACCAACGGCAGATGGGGGACCACAATGTACAGATGGTCTACCAGTCATGTTCTCTGGGAGCTTCTTCGGTACCAGATTGGGAATGAAACATTATGAACACATGGATGGTACCAAAAAATTGGAGATGGTAGAAAACAGAATCAGTCAATGAGAGAGAGAGACTCTGGGACTAAAGGAGACAGTGAGAGAAAGAGACCACAAAAAGGATGAACGGAACCAGCCCAGAAGCACGACAGCTAAGATGGTCAGTCTGAGGGGCCCCGTCGATAAGTTGAGACCATTGCAGACATGTGTACCATTCAAATCACTCATCTGCCGTGGTCGTGACCCAGAATAGAGAACTATAAGACCTTGCGCGCGCGCGCGACGCCCACTGAATCAATATGCATGACTGTGCGCGTGTCTGTGTGTCCGTCCAAATGCGCCGATGTGCCATGCCAGCCGGCATAGTTATATGTTGACTCTCGGACTTGGACAAGGACTTTCCCGGGCGCAGACCAGGACCTGAAAATGGAATTTTTTTTGGAAATGCCCGTTTTTGCAAATGACAACTTTGAAAAAATTTTGTCAAAAAGTGCGATCCCGCTTCAATGTGTCCCGTGTCCGAATTTCCACACGCGCGTGTGTGTCCAAGCAAGATGCGCGCGCGTGCTGGTTGGACGCGTGTGGCACACGACACGAGTATACGCGCGTATCGTCTTTTGACCATTCACATGCACGCGCGTGTGCTCTCTCCATATACATCGTTTTATGTGTTCGTTTGCCCGCACACTATGACCAGTACTCTCGCTGTACTCCCTTTCTATTGAAGAGAAGCAGGAGAGAGTGCCGGGTTCCTTTAACGCACATGAACAGCAGCTTCTCCTAGATAAAAGCACACGGGCGGCTTTTCCTAACTGACTGAGTTGGCCTTATGCTCTTTCCCAGCTTTTCGCTGTTTCTTGTTCACTCTCTATTTCTATACAAGCAGGAAGGTTTGTGTAGCACAGTGGCGCCGACAGTCATAACGGGTTCACTTAATACGTCATCCAGACATGCTCTTTGCATTCATGTCTTTCCCATGATGGCATGACTGTTCGTACAGCTTGCCAGGGAGCTGAATTTCTTGCCAATGCGGAAGTGTGGTTATTGTCTAACTCGCAGAAACAAGGAATACAAGGCGACCGACCGGCTCATCCAGCAGTGCAAGTTTTTTGCCAGCTCGGCAAGGGTCTTTGACTGAGACAATTTTGACCATGCCGGGCGAAGATCTGTAGATTTCTAAAAATAGAAGCAAATCTATGCAAAGTCCTGAAACCGAATTCAGCTGAAAACTGAAAATAGTTCGGCTTTTGGAGCTTGTTGTGGTTCCAAAAACTACAAACAAGGCATGACACAAAGCAAGCACAATGTCAATACATATCGTATGCCACCGATGACTTTTCGCTGGCTCGCCCTAAAATTTCGAGAGCGTCATACAAAGCGAAAACAACACGAATTTTCGCACCACAACTGCGCGCGCGCGCGTCCGGAGAGGCCCATTGTTGTTGCAGACACGGAATTTTCTAAGACATACAAATTGACAACATGAAACGACGCGAGGCGCGCGCGCGATGCCGTTTTGACATGAAATATAGGGAGTCACGGACCGGGGATAAAGGACACTACGCTAATTGGGGTCGCGTCTGCTTGGCCGACTTTGAAGCGCGTCTGAAATTTTAAAGGTTATGGAGCAAATGGTAACATAAAAGCTCATTTCGCCAGCAAAAAGTGCGCCCACAGCGGTGTCGAACCTTGGGCACACGGCACTCGCACATGTACACAACCGATTTAGCTACACGCGATGCCAAACACGAGCTCGTGTAGTGCCCGGCTTGCGATCCCACATCTAATCCGAGACAAGTGGCTCGCACAATGGGCTTGCGAGTTAATGGGCTGCTCTGTGGCTAACGCCTTGCTGACGGAGCCACCCCAAAGCCACTCAAACCAATACCGCCGCTATTGTATTACATGCTCAGATGGTATTGGTGACTGTTTCTTGGGCCCAGCCAGAATTGACTGGATTCTATGAAATGCGGGGCACGTTTTACCAGATTGACCCAATAACATTTTTATGCTTAAATTTTGGTGTATTTTTCGTCCTCGACGTTTTATGTTCAGTCCTGCGCACGCTCACAATGGAACCAGCAGTCGCTTCAAAGCTTTCTTTTCTTTGCGGATAATAAGATCGAATTTTAGTCCACGGCTAGTCGCGGCATGTTTGCTGCTCAATTTATGTAACGAATGTTTGTGGGCACCATTTGGAACGATTTCATCGGAACAATAACTGGATTCACTGACTGTGCCTATTCTTTTTGGAATTTTCCTCATTTTCAAAGGTCTGTGCACTCATTTCGCATGTTTGTTCATTGTCTCATGTGCGCTAATGCATGCCATGTACAATACCGTGTCTTCCAGTTGCACATTGATTATTATGTGTTGTTCCTGCATGTAGTCTTCCAAACCAGGCTTTTTCTTGTTAGGGGACCAGGGATTTCCGATCACTGCCCAAAATGGGGTTTGTTGGTGTACTTTCCATAAGTACATAATCCCCAGCTCCTTTATGACCACACGCAGAGGAGACAGATTCGCGAAACCAAAACCGCCAAATTTCCGAGCAGGGTGCTGAATCGGAAATCCCTGGCAACCATAAAAGATTGCCAACATGTTCACGGCTGTTGTCAATCAAGCACAATTTGTTAGACCATCGTATTTTCAACATGACAGACAAGAATGGTGCTCTGCTTGACTCTTTGTTGTCAATCTTTCCAATGAGAGAATTTTATTCGTCATCTAATTAGCATATTTTGCAGTCGGCATTGAATAAATGACACGCCACTCATATAAACAAAAGTACGTCACTCATAAAAAGAATAGAAAATTACAGAATTGACACATACAACGACTCGATTTCATTGACACGAAACGGATCATGCCAACCTGCAGGCAAATTATCGATGCAGCATTTCACTTGCTTGGAAACTTATCGATACACAAGATTATACCGCTAGTTACTCGTCACATGTTCCACATGACTCCCCCAACGTACGCCAAGTCTAACGTAGTGATTTGCAAAATCAACAAACACGCTGCGCCATTGCGTCCACACACCATCTCCCACAGGATTCTGTCATTGTGTGTGCTCACTGAAATGAACACTGACGATCTGTGACAATGCCACAAAATAATGAACCAATTACATGCGACGTGACTCGGTTTCGAAAAACAAATTTTCAGAATTTTTAACAAACAAATTTTTCTAAAAACTGTGTGACAAATAATGCGGATCGACCACAATGCGTGCAGCGCCGAACTTACCCACCGCAGAATCTGAAATTTCTGAAAACAGTGCTGCGTACTGTACCTGTATTGCGAAACTCCGTTCCACTTTGCACGTTCGTCAAACGCGGAAACAAATTCCTCGAAAATTATACGGAGAATTGAGCGTGACGGTTTTATTGCATGTCCAGATTTCCTGTTTCCGGTGCGCATGGGTGAAAATCGACATAAAATTTGTCTCTCAAAAAATTATCGAACCTGTGATCCAAGACGGGCGCGATTTAACAATGGCTAAATTTTTGGTAAATTTTCGACGGCGATTAATGATGGCCAAATAACAGTTGCACTCGCACGGCTACATACTTCTTTACATTCCATAGCTGATGTTTCAAGCAACCGTATGGCGATGCAAAGAAGCACGTGGCCAGCGACGAGTATTCCGTTGGATAATTGATGGAAGTATTAGCTGATATTGAATTCAGTCGAGATGGTATTTGTTGCGGCGGTGGGAAATTGTCGAGCAAACTAAAATATACAACTGAAAATTCTGAAAAGAATGCTTGACTTTATAGTGCATATGTGCAACACAAGCTGAGCGGATTATTGTCCGTGAACATGGGGTTCGCTCAGTTTAGCCCACCATGAAAATGCACGCATCAGCCACTAATTGGCGGCTCATGTTTGCACCCCGACGAAAACAACTTGTCGTAAATTAGAGCGAGAGTGATTAACCTATTCTGGAAATATGAATCGTTGAGAAAACAAGCGAACAGGCTTTATGACATAAGCGCACCGCGTGAAATAGATCCCTTTCTTTGTATGAGCTGTAAAGAGCAGGCAAGCAAGATGACCTGGGGTGCGCGATGCTGCGTCTCTGTGTACTTGGGCTCAGGGTGACATGCGCAATAAGTTCATAATTACAAAGAAACGGCTATCCAACAGGTTGATTGTCTTGAGACATGTGCCATGTGATGGCTAAATTACCAAATTTGACATCTCTGGGCGGTTAAAATATATAGTATCTGCGAACTAGAATAACAAGGTGAGCACATAATTATAACAGCATGGGATGCAGGTTTCGTCAAAAAAATATTTGTGATCAGAAGCTAACACATACCTAACTTCTGTCTTCATTTGATTTCAAGCAAGACAACAGCCCTGATGGTTTCCAATATTCGTTCCAGAAAGTGCAAAATTGGTTTGACTTTTCTGCGCGTGTTTCTTGATGTCGCGTACGTGAAAAGACATACAGTTGTGCCTGTGCGGTACCATTCCAATTGGCAAGATCAACAACAACGGGGACCACCTCGTTCGGATTCGTGGCTTGCCCTGCACGATAATCAAGAAGCGATGCTTTTCGGAAGGCCCGTTTTGCCCGTCTGCAGTGTACAAACGTATGCACAAAACAAAAAAGGACAAGAATAATCCAGCAAGTGTCCAAGGATGGAACCATTCCGCGCTATTGTTTACCTGCGGACCATTTGTTTGACTTGAGGTCAACATCCACCTATGGTGAGGGCCACTCCAACTTGATTTTGTGCATCGTATACGTATCGAAACAGTGCGCAAACACTCACGCATACACGCAGAGATGAATGAAAATGATTGGTGCGACTTTGGATGGCTAGGGGGCAGCCCCTGAAGCCGCATTCTGCCACACACAAAATGAAGTGTACCTACAAGCACTGGAAACGTAAATAGTAACGGTATCATCGTGTGGTCAGCCGAGTATGTGGGCCAAAGTGCGTGTGTACGGTGTATGAAAGCTGAGCTCGTTGTCATAAAGCAAGCGTCGGTATAGGTGGGCGGTTGAGAAGGTAGACAGTTAAGGGCAAGGTGCATCCTTTTCAAAAATGTAACTGCGCGACTTTCGAGTCGAGTAGATCGCAAACTACTTTTAGTGTCCGCCCGGTCGCATCGGAAAGAGAGTGAAAAGTCAGCCGTCCTGAGTCTAGCCATAGGCACTGGCTACCTATTATTTTGTGTACATGTACACTCACACAACGAGCTGTGCGTGGCTTATATTTGAACCACACAACAGCACACACACGCACCAGCAACAGCAGCAGTGCAACACAACCAGACGTGGTGCACGCGGGACGAACCGTTCAGTGGTTTGTACCCGTTTCGTGTAGCTGTGGTGCGCTTCAACCACGTGTTGGACAAAGTGACGAGACAAGCGAGCGCTGCGGACCAAAGTGTGCGTGTAGGTGTGCACACGTGTGCAGCTGAAGACGTAGTTAGTCAGTGCGCGAGCAGTGTATGTATTGTATACACGTAGACTTCGAAGCAGTCTGCAAGTTTTTGGACACCGACCCGTCGCGCTACGCGCGCAGTCAAGTATAAATAGCCGATCGTTGCAGCTATATAGTATGCCTGAACAGCTGGAGATTGTGCGAATAAAACAGCGTAAGCCCATTGCGGCGCAGAGGTGTACATTCATACAAGCGCGTAAAAACTGCGCCAAACCGGACCCCGACCGCCTCGCTTGTCTTGTGTTGCCTGGTCACCGACTCCGATAGACAGTGGTGAACAGACTTATTACAACGGGGCCAGCCATACCTGTCGATTTGGCGGGTACCATTGAGCAAGTACATGTCGATACGCAGTGATTAGATGTTTCAGTTTGAACCCAAAAAATCAATCGGTCGCGCAGAATTACACTGCGCGCGCGTCCGCGCCCGAGCATAGAGCTTATGGAGCGGTGGGTGAATAGAGACAGAAAGAGAAGGCGGGTTATAGCCACAGCTTATAGAGAAGTGTACACACACACGTCCGTAGGTGCAGCAGCTACATAGCCGTATACAACAGAGGTGCAAGCATGTAGCACCAGAAGCTCATACTCTATTGTAAGCTGGAGTGCTACAGGGCCGCGCGCGGCAACCACACTAAATAAAAGCACAACGCGGACAGCACACCAGAAATAAGCCTGTGTTGTGCTGTCTTTTTCTCTCTCTATGTTATCATATGCATACAGGCACGCTATGCGCAGCTGTAGATTGTTGTGCGTGTATAGCTGCACCGCTCTGATACTAGTACAGAATGGGTACCGATCACCAATTGCGGCAAACTTGACGACCGGGACCTGATAACTTGACAACAATGGTGTGTGGCACATTGATGCGGAGAGCTATAGAGCCTTGCTATGTAGTACATCGTTGTTGTAGCTTAGGTGCTGCTCAGCTAGCCTCTGTAATGATAAAGTAGTGTAGGTACGTACTGTACCAACGGTTTCAATCCTGGGAAATACACACACGACGTCTATGCGCACGCTGTGGATGCAATTGAGCACTCACTCAAAAACTTGGGACAGACGACGTGGCCGGCCTGCCTTGGATGGCCTTGAAAATCAGGGTAACATGCATCTCGGATTACGTTCAAATGCACTGTAACACAGCCACAAACACACAATGTTACACGTGCTGTGTGTATATGCATAATGGAGTGAGTGAATAGTTGACTGCGACTCACAGTGCATCAGAGTGAATAAAATACGATTGTGAACTAAGGTCGACCGGTTACAGCTTAGAAAGCTTACAAGCTGCAGCTGCTTGGCTGGTGCATATAGTACACACAACGTTGAGTGATTGGATACAAAATGGCGAATACATTTGTTATTTGGATCGCGCGGAGGAGTGGAGGTGTCTGGGGGTGAGGGTGTTGGTTTTTGTTATGGGGAGTGCCAAGGAGCCGGGCTGATATTTTCTGATCTGGAAATACAGCTTGTTGATTCCAACGTGCTGAAGATGTACCGGTGCAGCGCCTGGCTGCTCTGATGTCGGCTGAAACCGATGAAAGTGAAAACTGATTTCTGCAATTGATCAATTGAAACATCAATTCATAATTTGGGTGTCATTGATCGTCCACCAATTTGTGGTCTCAAACTGATCCAATGAAACAGACGACTGAAATAATTTCGCAACGTTTCGTTGCATCAACGCACAACAATACGATATCCAGCGCGTCTGCGCATTTTGTACGAATTTTATTACGATATTGCACTTGCTTGTGTTCTGTTGCAGAAACAACTGCTGTTTGGTTGATTCCTTGAACATCAAAACTGGTTATTGAGGACACTTGGTGTCTTCAGGAGCTCATTGCCCAGAGTTAAGGGTGCGTATCCCTGAAAATGTTTCGAAAACGGCGGGCCAATAACGGTTCTGTAACCACGAGAACACTGGAACAATGTAATGCATAAAAAGGGAAATACCGACAGATGAGACCAGAAAGGCAAACAAAGCGCCAAAACCAGCAGAGTAGCGCGTCACAAATATTGCACAATAGAGCCCGAAGCGGGTCGCGGATATATTCGATGTTTCTGGGTGTTTGTTGGATACAAAGGATAGACTCTTGGGTATATTAGCGGCTAACGGCAGTTTCAGTTTAAATTGTGGAAAATTATCGAGTTCTGATCGAGATTCTAAAAGAGGTATATTTTTCACAAAAATAAGGCAAAACGTACAGTTTCCTGCTGAAAAAGAATACTCACTCGCAAGGTGTACAGTAGAATCGTATACAGTACAGTAATTTAGGTGCACACCGTGTATAAGAAGTAGTGCAATGGGCAAGAACGAAATTTGTCATCCACAACTAAGATATTCGAAGGTATGTACACAGGCCTCCATACATTACGCGCGGTGAAATCGCATTTTGCATTTTGGACGCGCGGGTGCGCACTTT
This sequence comes from Rhynchonema sp. JSB1_4, assembly GCA_030248065.1. NCBI lineage: Eukaryota > Metazoa > Nematoda > Chromadorea > Monhysterida > Xyalidae > Rhynchonema > Rhynchonema sp. JSB1_4. The sequence continues at coordinate 41,295 of JASAMV010005302.1, forward strand.
TGTGTTGCACGCGAGTATCACCAAAGACAGAGATATCAGCGAGTTACAACACGCGACTTCGTTTGGTGGGGAAAGCCCGAATTTATCAATTGAATTTTTTCATCGATTTTCCTATTGTTGAACATTACGTGGTTCAAACATTATTTGCGCATTCGGGCCCCGTAGTGAGCGTGCGGTGATTTGAGTACTGCAACAACATCCAACCAACCCAACCCAAACGAAAATGCGCGTTGAGCGCGAGAAATTTTGAATAAAATGGATATGTGTGTCTGAATTCAGGTCAGTCGGGCCACAGCCATTCAAGTGTGTGTATTTCGTATGCCATAATGTATTTTCGGTGCGGTGCATATTATCAAGGTGTGCCCCACCGTCCATATTATAGGTACATGGCTCGCCGCGCGTATTATCAGACATGCACACGCGGGGCGGCGCGCGCAACGCGCGGGGGCGAAAAGTGCGACACGAAAAACTTGCGTGCGCGCAGACCCTTTTTATCAATGCGCGTGTGTATTTCACAAATTTCACGTTCCAACAATATGCAGGTGCACATATGTACGTACATACATATGCATACTTGGGTGTCCACCGACCTGTGCGTGCTGTGTGCACCACCCAATATGGGGAGAGGGTGAGAGAGCAGCGCGCCAAATCATAACACACACACACACACACACACACACACACAAACGCACACGCAAACTTTTCGAAACACTTCAATTCGCACTCTCCTGATGCCAAATTATTCACCTCCAGAGAGACCAACTTCGGACATTTTTTTGGGAAATTGGCACGTCGCAATTCTCCTGACGAAAGGGTCTTTTTTGTTTCCTTTTGTTGTTTCGGGACAATTCCGATATCGGACAAACTTCAACAGTCCGATGTGAGTCCTCCTGATTGTGGATATTACAAACTTCGTGCTTCGCTGAATCTGCTGATTTTTATGTATTTAGTGAATCGACATCACAATGTACACATAAGGTTAGGTATGCACACCCAGACAGGTTAAACGAAATAAATGGGATTGTATATTTGGGCTGATTTCCATTTTGAACGAGGGGCTAAACTCGCGAAGTTTAACATCGTAAAATTTGTCACTGATTGACTATGGGAACATTCGGGTGCAATTTCACGTTTTTTCTGACACAAGTTGTTGCAAATTTGTCACACAAACTGTTATACCATATTCAATCACACTGAAGATGCCATGGGCACCACAGCACAAGTGAGGCACTTGATTGCAACCTGAAGGCATCTTTAGTTTTCGTAAATAATCACGGATCACAAAAAAGCTTGCGATGATTGATCTATCAGAATTGGTTCGTGTTTTTTTAAGTATTAACAATTAAGCATGATCAACCAGTATGGTTGATTGTATCATGATCGAAAATGAAATCCAAACTGTTTTCTCGCGCGGAAATCTTACGAAAAAAGGTGCGCGGCGGCAACATAAAAACTGTACTGCCCCGATGGTGATAAAACCACCGGACCATAATACATAGGGACATCAGCCTGTGCGACCGTGTATACTCTGGCAATTCTTGTCCTGGAGAAACTTTTCAATCGCGTTGCCTGATCCGTAAAGCGCGTTATGCGTGCACTGGCTCCAAGAAGTCACGTGACCGATATAGCCAGTGCATGGATGCGCTTGGATCAGGCAACGCGTTTGAAAAGTTTCTCCTAAAAAAATTGCCAGAGTATACATATTTGACAAATTAGTACAAATCCAATTTAGAAACCATCGGTCGGGGTGGGAAGTGTGGTGAAACGCGTGACACGTGTGTTGTATCAACACCTACTGTATGTAAAATTACATGCATCGTGTAATGTCAATTTTTTGTGGTGATTATGTTCAAATGTTGTATGTTGTGGAAATACCTTTGCGCCCAAGAACCATGCGACGTATTGCATATCTGCAGCTGTCGTATTGGACTTCTTCCAAATTTGGAACACAATGGTAACTTGTCGAAGTCGAAACTGGTAGGGTAAAGTGTTTGTTAAATTTGATGACAAAAGCTGGGAACGCGGTGACAGGTGGATGCTCCTGTGTGCTCTTTATCAGCATGCAAACGCATGGTGCATGAGAAGTTCGTGAGACAAACAAAATCACAAAGTAATTTCCAAAAAAACAGAAATTACCCCCCGCTTTTTCAGCGCCGTCCGAATTCTGCTGCAAAAAATGCCTCGTTCGTGGATTGTGGACGAGAAAAAGGACGATGGTTACACGGCGCTGCACCTGGCCGCACTCAACAACCACATTGAGGTGGCGCAGGCGCTCGTCAGTCTGGTTGGCGAAATTGGATATTTTACGTCTTTTTACGCGCGAGATCAAACGGCGCGATTGAGCCGTACTCCCTTTACTATGTATTTGTGTCGCAATTTACTGAAGTCACTGATTTTGTCAGCGCGTATACTGTATGTACGTAAGTTGTTCATTTTCAATTGGAGAATCATGTGCCGGAGAATGCCAAATAAGTCCGATGGCGGCTTATTTGGGACACACATAGGATTTGAGATTTCGGGCAAAAATATTTTCCCGAATCAGCCTCCACTATGTATAAGCATATCAAGCATCCGTGAATATGATCATAGTTTTGGGCTTATTCGATAAATTTTCCGAATAAGCCTTCACAGGGGAGTTATTATTCGGGGGGACTTCTTTGGCACTCTTCGGCGTAACAATTACGAAATCCGTGGCATCTACGTAAAAAGTCGACATATATTTCAATTGTGTAGTCACGCGACCAAGGAAGAATACCGGACCGAACCGATCACAAAATTTGATTTCGTGTGCTTTGTTTTATTCATATTTTTCTACATTTCGCATGCCACTTTAAACAAATACAGGGCCGAGCCGATATGAACCTACAGAACGTAAACCAGCAAACCGCGCTGCATTTGGCCGTGGAGCGACAGCACACGCAGATTGTGCGAGTGAGTCGATTTTTTATATTTTATTTTTGTTAAATTCCTATTTATTCTATAAGAAGAAGACGGAAATATCGTTTCTTGGATACAATTGGCGTCCAGTTCATCTATCGGCAAAGCATTTCACTCCGTTAGAAAAATGGCAACCGATGTTTTTGGTGGCGGAAAATGTTTTCGTCACCGCCAAACCAATGAGTGGAAGGGCCAGGTTTTTTCTATTCCGTTGAACTGCGAGCGCAACAGTCCCGAATTCCACTAAAGCAAAAAACGTCACTAAATACTCAAAATTACCAGATTTTGGCACGCGAAGGCGCCAACCCAAATCTGTGTGACAAAGACGGTGACACCCCGTTACACGAGGCATTACGACATCACACGTTGGCACAACTGAGACAGTTGCAGGATGCACAGGCTGTGAGCAAGGTACAGGTATGGGCAAGGGAGTTTCGTGGCAAGTCGCACTGACGATAACCTGGTGCACAGCCCGTCTGCTAGAGCAGGTCTAAAATGGGCGACCAACACATACAGGGGACAATAGCAAATAACACTTTGTAAAAAAATCCGAGTATAAAATTTCAGCTTTTGATCGGTCTGGGTCGCACATCCAGTTCTGAAACATCATCGGCCAATGTGGCAACGTTTCTGGTGCAGCACGGCGCTGATCTGAGGATAAAGAATCGGAAAGGTTGAATTTTGAAGAATTTCGTTTTCGGGCCAGCTGGTTCAATTGCACTGATGATAACCTGGCACACCTGGTCCGTGAAAACAGGTAGGAACGGGCTGCCAGAAAGGCGCTGCACAATCCACGTTAACTTTAAAGGCAGACGATATCGCATTTTCCTTGCCAAATCAGGTCAAACTCCGCTGGATTTCTGTCCCGATCAATCGCTGTGCCGGACACTATTCAATTGTCAGAAGGAGTTGTTGCTGAAGTCGAAACAGCCAGCGAATGCCAGTCAAATGCATACGGCACTTACACAAAGTCAATCGGTCAGCCCGGCAATTGGGAAACGGTGGAATGCCAACAATTTACAGGTTAACGATCTTTTGTTTTACTTTTGTCAATGTGTTTTGGCATTTGAAGCAGATCAAAATTCTAGGTGGCTGTGAATAACTGTTTTTGGGCCGGATCGAAGTTCGTGGCATTGCATATCTGCGATCATAATGCACAGCCAACGTAGTCATGACCACCGCAGGACATTCAGATTTTTGCTTACATTTCTAAACATGCACTTTTTTGATGATTCAGCAACAACAACAATCGCAAGATCTCGAAGCAACCAATAATCGTGCGACTAAGATTGCTTTGCGAAACATCGACTCACAGTCTGATGAAGGCCCGGATGACAATGACGTTGCAATCGCGAATCTGCACCCTGATCAACAAGGTGAACCGCCTCAATTGCAACTGCAGCCAGACACAACTGCGAACAACAATGGAGGAGCAGCAGAATTGCAGCAGCCGAGTGGTCATGCAATGTGCACCGTGTGCTCGGAGCAAGAGAGTGACGTGAGTATCTATTTGTAAAGGATTCGTGAAACATCAGCTAGCCAGATTAGAGACATTTCGAGACATTCGAGTTTTGAAGCGTTGGAAAAAATGTTACCAAAACATCTCAAATTAAATAAAGTTTTGTCGTTAGCCTTGCGCATGACACTTTTTTTCGCTTTTTCGACCAAATTTTCGGTGAGCGCAGGTGCGCCAAGTCATCATCAGTGCTAATGCACCCGAGTACATACAGGCATGGCATGGGCCATGAAACATCAGCTGATCGGTTACTGCTTTGTTTTTAGACCATCTTCATTCCGTGTGGCCACATTTGCGCGTGTCAGCTGTGTGCGCCACAAATGCAACGTTGTCTGTTGTGCAAGGATGCCATCACGGATCGACATGTTGTCGCATCTGAGTGTCGTATTTGTCAACGCGACATCATTGATGTCGTACTTCGACCGTGTCTGCACGCTGATGTGTGTCGTGGTGAGTTAGATACTTTACAAATAGTTGGGACGAATGGTTCCGTATCTTTATGGGCCAGTGAACCTTTTGGGCCACAGTACTTTTTGGGCCATGTGACCTTTTGAGCCAGGTACTTTTTGGGCCACATAAGGTTTCGGACCAGGAACCTTTTGGGCCACGCACCTTTTGGGCTGGGTATACTTTTTGGGGCTCATGTACATGGCATACTTTTTGGGCCAGGTACCATTCGGGTCAGGTGCGTTTTGGGCCAGGTACTTTTTGGGCCAAATGTGGATGGTGTATTTTTTGGGCCAGGTACGTTTTGGGCCAGGTACTTTTTGGGCCACATGTACTTGGTGTACTTTTTGGGCCACATATATGTACATGGCGTACTTTCTGGGCCATGTACCTTGTGGCCCAGGTAAACGTTTTGGGCCAGGTACACGGTTCCATCTTTTTGGGTCAGTGAACCTTTTGGGTCACCACACTTTTTGGGCCAGGTGCTTTTTGGGCCACGTTACATTTCGGACCAGGTACCTTTTGGGCCACGCACCTTTTGGGCCAGGGACTTTTTGGGCCTCATGTACATGGCGTACTTTTTGGGCCAGGTACCTTGGCCTGGCTTCATTTCCCCTTTCCATCTCTCCCCCCCCTGTGCATGGTGTGCCTGTTGGGCCACATGTTTATTTTTACTCACATGATCGCTTGCACATATACAGTACGACGCTTGTGCTCAAACGTGTAATAAAAGAGTTATTCCCACGGCAGTCACTTTCGTCAGTCAGACAGACGCATACTGCAACGCGCGGGTATGTCCCTCTTTCACGTGGGCTCCATGTGATTACGTCAGAGGTGAAAGCGTGAGGTTACGTCAGTGAGAGGTTATGGCAGAGGTGTTTTTATACGGGCGGAGTCACAGACGGGGGCGCACTACCCCAGTGGGAGACCAGATTGTTGATTCCAGAATGTCCGGAGTCCGCACCAAAAATTAAGCCCCTGTTCAAATTCGTCGTGTCCGAAAACCGTCAGTCAGTACCAATTTACTCCCTAGTCGAAGACCATTCACATCGCATTTCCATTTCCAACATGTAGTCCGCAGTTAAACCTCGAACAACTTCACACACAAGTAACCAGATTTTGTGACCAAAATTAATCTGGCGTTTTCCGGACGCAGCAGCTTACAAAACCCCAAAAAATCACACCATGATCACATGATCAAGAGTGGGCACCCATAAAAACCGTTGAAATGTGACACGCGCTGTCAAATGGTTTTTACCCACGTGCCTTATATTATCATTCATGGAACATCAACCAGCCTGCCGTCTACGTCTATACTTTTGTGTTGATGGCGATCGATAAATAAAACGCACGTTCTGCCTCGACCATTCGGAGAGTCGTTAATGTTTCAACAATGCTACAAATAGTGTCTAAAGAGTTGACAGAAAGGGTTTGGGACCTTCCTTCCGTTGTCAAAAAACTTGAACAAAAACGAATGTTTTCCCAAAAAAATAAAAAAAGAATGCTTGTGGTCAAACGGGCGGGTTGCCAGTGGTTTGTTACCGGTAATTATAGACACTTTTGTCAGTCAGACAGGCGCATACGGCAACACGCGGGTATGTTCCTCTGACATGTCTGTCTCAAATGGTACCCACATATTACTTATGTTTTTGATCTAAAAGCCTAAACCTTGACCCAAAATGCATGTGGCATCTGTTGTGCAACTTTCACATAATCGACGCTAGATCAGTTCGCCACAGGTACTGTAGACGTGAGCCTGGTTCAGGTTGTCATTTCAGTAAAAATAAACAAGTGGCCCGGCACACCATGCACATGTGGCCCAAAAAGTATCTGGCCCAAAAAGTGCTGTGGCCCAAAAGGTTCACTGGCCCATAAAGATACGGAACCGGACGAATGCCAAAATAAGATCGTAATTCATGCGATCAGTTGTTTTCAGCTTGCGCCCAACAGCTGAAATCATGCTTGGAATGTCACGCCACGGTCGAAAGTGTGCAATCTTTGGAGCAATGTTACAATGTTGAGAAAGGTATAGCTAAGGAACTGACGGAACTTTTTTTTTAGAAAATGAACGTTTTTCTTCACAACCCTTTTTTATTTGCAGACGATTCCAATCAATTACCGGACCCCAGGGCAAACAGCATCCCAGATTCTGGTGACATACCATCACCCACCCAAACCAGTGCACCGATCGTCGGATCCAACTCTGGTGAGGATTTTTTTACTGCATTTTCGACTTTTTTGACATTCATAAATGATAATTTTTCACTTTCAAAAAATTCAACTGGACAGAAACGTTTCAGTTCGTTTGTCGCGACGTTCGCACAGCGATCACGCGTTGTCGAGTGAAACATCAGCTGATTCGGCCAGCAACGGTGCTGAACCGCCGATCATGAATAATGGACGGGAGGATCGGACCAGCTCGAACCCGGAGGTGGTCAAACTCCAGCAACAACTTCAGGTCTGGGTGCTGCATTTTATCTGAAATTTCATTTTTCAAGAAGTGGGGTTCCCTGGCTGAGGTAAACCCTATCGTCTACCACTCTCTTTTTCGTGACATGTTCGTGACTCAGCATTTTCGGGTGCGAGGGCATTCACTTTGGATGGCATCAACCATAACACTAGGGAATAACACAGTCCCTATGAGGCTTTACGTAAACAGTGCGCACTGTATTTTCAGGACATGAAAGAGCAAACGGTCTGCCCGGTGTGCTTGGACCGTTTGAAGAACATGGTATTTCTTTGTGGTCACGGTTGCTGTCAACTTTGTGGTGATCGGTGTACGGAATGCCCCATTTGTAGAAAACCAATTGATAAACGTATTTTGGTGTTTTGATTATTTTATTCTGTAACTTTCCGTGCTCGGTGTCAGTTTCTTTACCCGAGTTTGTGATCTTTCGTGCTTCTACGATTCGCAACTGGTCATTTTTGAAGGAACTTTAAATGGCAACATATTTTTTAGAAACACTTCCGTAGGTTTTGCTTTAAGCAACAATTTATAAATGTCCATTTTTACAAATGTTTGATGTTGTGATAGTCTCTGTCTGTACAGCTTATGTACCAATTTTGCACGAGTTCAGATTTTTTCTACCAAATCTCACTATTTAATTTTTACTGAATAATCTATTAATAAATATTGCTGCATAAACGAATCAATCAATCAAACCAATCATCGTGATATGGGCGCAGTTATTTCCTGGTTTTTCACCGAGTCGCATCCCATCGATCCGGGCGGCGGCAAAACGCAGCAGAAAGTGGTCGATAATGAAAATGTGAGTTTTCCAGAAACGTGAAACTTGAAAAAAATCACATCACACAACCCACACGATATTGAGGGGAACATTATAAATTTATGGGAAACCTTCATCGAAGGATCAGACAGAGCAGCTACATTAGAACGCAATAGGTGCTAATTTTTGATCAAACAACCTATCTCCCCACCCAATAAGTCATGTTCACAGGCATCGAGCAAACATCGACTCGCCAAGCGATATCTGCAGCAAAGCGATCGATCGAATAGCGATGAGACGATACCGAGGAAACGTGCCAATCGATGAACAACATAAATAAATGTTTATGACACATATACGTATAACTTCGATAATTGATTCGGTACCGATAATGTTTCGCAATAAATCACATGGAATGTCAATATAATTGTGAGTACAGAAATCTTGAAGTAACGAAAACGCATATACCTAAGCTGTTACCTGTAACTGAATGAGATCACGCACGATATCGTATGTCCGTTGTCGGATAAAATTGACAGAACATGCGCGACCACAATGGCTGCAGATGACGCGTCGATTAAAGTTCTTGTTCCGTTGAAGTGTTGTTGTCCCTTTTGCACACAGCTTTTACGCTTGGTCGATATTAGTGCTCCAACTGGTGTGTGTCCGTCAGTTGGCTGTTTCAATGACAGGACTAACCGTTGTTTGTGGACATTGAGCCATTTTCAGTGAACCTCAAGTTTTCTTGACAACAGACAGCGTTGCGTGTACATTTTAGTCGTACAATCACAAGTGACCCTTCGCATTCAGATGCACCACCGCGTCGAATTCCAATATTTTAGTCAGTCAATCTGTCTGCAGCACAGCATTGAAACATCAGACAACCGGTGTCCGGATGTGTTCTGGTATATACATAGCATCATCGCCGTCGTCTGGTTTTATTGCATCAATGCAAGAAGTCCACACAACAACTCCAGCACTTGAGAAGTCTGACGAGAGGCGTATCAGGACGGTATTTTTGAGACACCAAACTTCATCCCCGGCTTTGTCTGGTACAGTTTGCACAATATGTGCCACAGGTTTGGTCATGTCTGACAGTTTGTTTGTGACAGAGTGAATATCGCACCGAATCACTGCTTTCGGGTCTGTTGCATGGATAAATGCATGCCCACCCAGTCACATGTACATGTGTGATCATATGAGAGGCCATGTGAGTGTGTGCACTATGTCCAGATGCCACAAAACAACGATTATGGCACCCAATACACCCATGGTAAGGTCAGGTGATGTCAACAGTAGCAATTTTTATGCAAAAAATAGCACTTTTAGAGCAAAAAATGGAGAAATTTTCGAATTTTGAAATAATAAAAAAAAATTTTTTTTAACTTTTGGAACGAATTTTTTTTTAAAAAAACCACTGGTTCCATCACTTATCCTGCTCACCATTCTTTGTAGCATCTCGTGCGGTTTGCAAGCAATCGTGAGTTGGTTTTACATTTCACAATTTTTTCCGTTAACCTCACCCCTTTCTCCACATTTGCAGTCCGATCCCGATCCACATCCAACATGCCAGCACGCATTTATTATCGAAAACCGATCGCGCCATTTCTGGTGAGTAACAAGCACGTCATTTTTTGCTGGCTGGTATATTGAGCAAAACCTTGAACTGTGCCTTACTGCTTCAGGACTGTCATCCGTCCGAGGAAATTATGATATGAAAACTTTGATTGTATGTACTGTATTATAGCCAGCAGAATGTGATACGCACAACTATTTTTCTTGTGTTGATTGTTCTCTGAACGCTCTGAACGTTTCATAATTTGAACATAGTCATGTATTTTCCTTTATAAAACTAAACATGAATTGCTGCGAGTGCGTTGTTTGTTCCCAAACTTACAGTATTTGTAAAGAACGGTAAAGAATGCCAAAAACAGAGAAGAATGTTACAACGAAACATTATGCATGGTTCCCCGTATCTTTATGGGCCAGTGAACCTTTTGGGCCACAGTACATTTTGGGCCATGTCACCTTTTGGGCCAGGTACTTTTTGGGCCACATTATGTTTCGGACCAGGAACCTTTTGGGCCATGTACCTTTTGGGCCATGTACTTTTTGGGCCAGATACTTTTTGGGCCACATGTGCATGGTGTGCCGGGCCACTTGTTTATTTTTACTCAAATGACAGCCTGAACCAGGCTCACGTCTACAGTACCTGTGGCGAACTGATCTAGCGTCGATTATGTGAAAGTTGCACGACAGATGCCACATGCATTTTGGGTTAAGGTTTAGGCTTTTAGATCAAAAACATAAGTAATATGTGGGTACCATTTGAGACAGACATGTCAGAGGAACATACCCGCGTGTAGCCGTATGCGCCTGTCTGACTGACAAAAGTGTCTATAATTACCGGTAACAAACCACTGGCAACCCGCCCGCTTGACCACAAGCATTCTTTTTTTTATTTTTTTGGGAAAACATTCGTTTTTGTTCAAGTTTTTTTGACAATGCGGCACACAAGCAAACCGTTTCTGTCAACTCTTTAGACACTATTTGTAGCATTGTTGAAACATTAACGACTCTCCGAATGGTCGAGGCAGAACGTGCGTTTTATTTATCGATCGCCATCAACACGAAAGTATAGACGTAGACGGCAGGCTGGTTGATGTTCCATGAGTGATAATATAAGGCACGTGGGTAAAAACCATTTGACAGCGCGTGTCACATTTCAACGGTTTTTATGGGTGCCCACTCTTGATCATGTGATCATGGTGTGATTTTTTGGGGTTTTGTAAGCTGCTGCATCCGGAAAACGCCAGATTAATTTTGGTCACAAAATCTGGTTACTTGTGTGTGAAGTTGTTCGAGACTTAACTGCGGACTACATGTTGGAAGTGCGATGTGAATGGTCTTCGACTTGGGAGTAAATTGGTACTGACCGACGGTTTTCGGACACGACGAATTTGAACAAGGGCTTAATTTTTGGTCCGGGCCCAGGACATTCTGGAATCAACAATCTGGTCTGCTACTGGGGTTGTGACTCCACCCATATAAAAACACCTCTGCCATAATCTTTCACTGACGTAACCTCACGCTTTCACCTCTGACGTAATCACATGGAGCCCACGTGAAAGAGGGACATACCCGCGCGTTGCAGTATGCGCCTGTCTGATTGACTAAAGTGACTGCCGTGGGAATAACTGTTTTATTACACGTTTGAGCACAAGCGTCGTCCGATTTTATGTACTGCATATGTGCAAGCGATCATATGAGTAAAAACAAACATGTGGCCCAACAGGCACACCATGCACACGTGGCCCAAAAAGTACATGGCTCAAAAGATACCTGGCCCAAAAGGTACCTGGTCCGAAACGTAACGTGGCCCAAAAAGCACCTGGCCCAAAAAGTAACATGGTCCAAAAAGTGCGGTGGCCCGAAAGGTTCACTGGCCCAAAAAGATACGGAACCGTATACCCGGCCCAAAACGTTTACCTGGGCCACAAGGTACATGGCCCAAAAAATACGCCATGCATATGTGGCCCAAAAAAGTACACCACACCATGTACATGTGGCCCAAAAGGTACCTAGTCCAAAAAGTACACCATGCACATGTGGCCCAAAAAGTACCTGGCCCAAAACGTACCTGACCCAAAAAGTACGCCATGTGCATGACGCCCAAAAAGTACCTGGCCCAACCCAAAAGGTACCTGACCCAAAATGTACGCCATGTGCATGACGCCCAAAAAGTACCTGGCCCAAAAGGTACCAGGCTCAAAAGGTGCGTAGCCCAAAAGGTTCCTGGTCCGAAACCTTATGTGGCCCAAAAAGTACCTGGCTCAAAAGGTCACATGGCCCCAAAAGTACTGTGGCACTGGCACAAAAGGTTTACTGGCCCATAATGAGACGGAACCTTATGCATGACAACACAGACGACTCAGTCAAGCACTTCCGGTTGATTGAGTTCCGGTTCACTTTTTTTAGTTGATAATTTTGTTATAATCATATAAATTTAAGTTTTAGCATGAACAGAATAATGTTCAGCTTTAATTCACACATCGCATCAACTTACACACACTGGCACTCGGCTCGACACTGAACATCACAGGCCAACCGTGGGTTCGGAACAAACAATAAAAAGAGAACAGCTGAGCAAAGCACCATCACCGTGCAATGCAATCTGCGTCTGCGGTTGAACACAAAATTTTTGTTTTTGAGTTTTTACAGCATCGATTTTCCAAGCAAGAGCAAATCTTGGAGTGTCGGTCAATTGTCTTAGCGCAATCACATGTGCAGTACAACAAAACTTTTTGAGCTGCATGAATTCGAAAATCGCGAACAGACGCGTAAAAAATCTGTCGTTCTAAAAGCAAGGCGACAATGCACGCCGAAACGTCTGGCATCAGCGTTGGTGGCGGCGATTCGACTGACCAATACGTGAGCCCGGCAATTGTGGCCTTGTTGGGACTGACGGCCACCGATGGGATCACAGGCACAGACACGACGACGCAGTTGGCTGCTGTTGTTGATGAAAGTTGGTTTTTCTTTTTGCACATTTTGAGCTGCTGCTGGGCGAGTAACAGTCAATCGGGCCGTCCGCAGGCCGGGCCGGACTGTCCTGCTTGCACTCTCTCCGTGCCCCGGCGCCGGCCGATGTTTGTGTTGTACCCTACCCGCCCCGAAAAATCTTCCCCCCAATCCCCCCTCCCAAACAGTGTAGGTCCTGGTCCGGCGGCTCCGGCGCGGCGGTTAGTGTACCTACCCCTTTTTTCCGTGCGGCGGTTAGTGTACCTCCCTGGGGGGAAGGGGGGGAAGACCCAAATCCAGGAGAAAGTAACTTTTTGAGGTAGAAAATTTGACCGACTTTTGGACCTTTTTGGAAAAAATTCTTCATAAAAAAGGGTATTTTGGCGACTTTTGACAACATCTATCTAAAAATCACCCATTTTGGGCCTACAAATGCCAATTTTAGGCCTAAAAATGCCTATTTTGGGCAAAAATTGAGGCGGTTAGTGTACCTGGCGCGGCGGTTAGTGTACTAACTGTACTAGTGTACACAGTAGTGGCTGGGGGGGGGGGTTGGGGGGGGGGTTACCCCCCTCTCAGTACTTACCTACCACAAAACCCGAGGGGGGGTTGGGGGGGTTGAGTACTTACCTCTCACAACTCCAAATCATACCTCTCACAAGCAATTTTATACCTTTTTAAGGCAAAAATCGATGTTTTTCGACCTTATTTTCCCAAAAATCGCGCGCTCCGCGCGCAAACCCACCCATAATACCTATTTTTAGGCGATTTTCGGCGAAAATTTTGAAAAAGCACTATTTTTACCTCAATTTTTGGCCAAAGTTGTATCACAAAAACGGTGTTTTTTCGCCTTTTTGGGTGACCAAAATCATACCTCTCACGCTTCCGGTCCCAACCCCGCATCATACTTACCTCCCACACATGGGCCTGCCACTACACTGCTAGTGTACATTGGTCGCGGCGGTTAGTGTACCTTAAGGGGGGACCCCCTTCCCCCCAGGAACTACCGTATTCCCTAAAATAGAGCCCCCCAAAAATACAGCCCCCCTAAAAGGGGTCAGTGAAAAAGTAGAGCCCCCCCAAAAATACAGCCCCCCAACTTGGAATTCCCCGCTTGGGGGTCGTAAAGTCAAGTTCTTGTATAAGACACCTTGTGTACAACGTTTGTGGTTGAGTATATGATGACGTAAAGCCTTTTATGGAAGATCTGCACCTAAAAACACTCAATAATGACCAGTAACACCCTGACAGAACTCCATTTTAGGGGTATTTTTGGAACATTTTTTGAGATTTTGGGCAGCGAAAAAATACAGCCCCCCCCCAAAATAGAGCCCCCCCCCCCCCCAAAAAAAAAATACAGCCCCCCCTAAAATGGGTCAGTGAAAAAATACAGCCCCCTTGTATTTTAGGTTTTACGGTACACTGCCCCCAAACCGAGTTTCCCCCCAAAATCCCAGGTACACTACCCCCCTACCCGCCCCGCCAAAGTAGCCACAGCACTGGTCCTAACCCGGCCGGTGCAAGAATGTATGTTTTTGAAATATTCTTGCGCGTCGCGCAGGCGGCCCAGCAACAACGAGCGCCGGAGGTGCACAGAATCTGTTCAACTTGGATCAGCAATCTTTGACGCACAAACGGCGGGCCGACTTTTCTCGTGCGACTGACTCGAATCGACCGGCGTTGGCGCAGTCATCCGGTCACATAAATCTGAAGCAGGTTGGCTTGGTTTTGTGCGAATCTTATTCTGTTCATAATACTGTGGCGTGGCGTATAGTTGCAGATGAGAAAGGTCGTTTTTTTTTCAGAGGTCAAAATAACGTAACGAACCGATGTTTTTCCGGGCAGGGACAAAATTTTCGGAAAAAATTTCAAATTTTTGAAGGAAATCTTGGAAAGTCGCGAGCTTAGTTTCTCAAATCGTGCAAAAACACCTTTTTCTTTTTTATGTGTTTTGGTCGACTTGTGTGGAATGTTTTTCCTCATGAAGCAATCCTAGATCACATTTTGCCGAATTATACCCCATTTGAATAGGCGACCAACTTCTGGCCTGGAAAAATGTCGAAAAAAAACGTTTTTTTTCAGTAAATGTACTTTTCTTGAAAAATTGGAACCATAATGCCTTTGGCTTATCTTTGCTGTCAGGCGCACTGCGCGCGGATCACTTCGAAAGTAATAATGAACGTGAGAACAAAAACGAGATTGTTAAGGTGTATGCGACTCGTTGCGACACTTGTGACCAGTTGGTGAAGCTGACGGACATTTTCCACCACATCAAACAATGTGAACATCGAAAACGATACAGCTGTGAATCGTGTGGCGAGTCATTCAATCACGAGAGGAACATGAACTTGCACACATTGTTGCATTCAATGATGGCGCCCGGATACAAACACGGGGTTGGTTTGGTTGATGTTTCGCGAAGAATGTCTTGCTTATTTTTCACCGATTGACTATAATTCGAAATACCATAACTTTTTTTGCAGAACGAGCTGATCTGCCCCACGTGTCATCGCAAATTCAGTCGTGTTGCGTCGTTTCGCTGTCACATCAAGCTGCATTTCTCGGATGACATGGCTGTATGCGTGTTGTGTCTGGAGGAATTCGTGTATCATGTACGTTTGGCTTGAGGTCTTGCACTATATAAAGAAAATACCATTGTCTAAAGTGAGAAAAGGAAAACATTTGTGAATTTATCGCGGTATTTTCAGCTCCGTTTTGATGCTTTTAGACGTTATTTTGCAGACGGACATGTTAATAAATGACACTTTTTGTGCAGTGCTTTATAATGATGTCTTTAAAATAATTGAGCCTTTTTAGATGCTACAATCGCCCTGTCTGGTCTGGTACCTTTAAGAAGCTGTGGTGCATTTATCGCCAATCGCTTTAATTTTTGCCCCACCTTTTCAGACCCAATTGCTTCGTCATGAGCGTGAGAGTCATCGCAAATCGCCAGACCCGACCAGCTCGGAAGGTACATAAATTTGCAACCAAATTTGAATACATGTTCAAAATGTAGCGAAGTGTTCAAAAAAAATTGTGTTGAAAAAAATTCAAAATCCAAATGTGCCCAGTTCGTGCCGACCAACGTTTGGTGCTGGTCGAGCGTGATGACGTCATCGTGTGTCGCGAATGTGGCGCGTTGAGCACGAATCTGGCTGATGCACGACAGCATGACACCATGCACAAACAGCTCAGGTTTGCTTCATAGTTATTGTGCTTTAGTCCCTTCCTTAACAAAGAATGCTTTATTGATCTCGAAATGTCGACGTTCACATTAAGTTAAATGGCTCGTGGTACTAAATCAGCACATGCCTTATTCTCCCCTAGGGATCGGCGTCGGTGTCGGAAAAAAGTCGGTGTAGGTACCGACACTACTAATGTCGGTGTCGGTGTCGGTGTCGGTCCACAAAAGTGTCGGTTTTTTTCAGGTGTCGGTAGTGTCGGTCCCCAATTTTTCGGCAGCCAACTACTATTAGAAAAAAATATATTTCGTACTGATTATGTTCTTTAGTTGTCCACAACATATAAAAAAGCGCCAAGCGCTGGTTTTGAACGACCAATTCCTCACGAGCGTTTCTTTGCCGCGCGAGTCCGCCCGGACTAGCTTTGCAAAACCTAGTCGGTTCAGAATATCAAAATCGGTCTCTTTTGACGCCATTTTAGGCCTGCAAATATGCAAAAATGGTTCGAAATAGGTTTAGCTAACAAAATGAGGGGTTTCGGCGACGCTTTTTATAGTGGCCGATGCCTTTGTACCACTTCAAACATGAAAACACAAAATTCTGAACAACAAAAGTTGCGCTCATGGTAAAAATCCGGTTCGTTCCAACGTTGAATGTTTCACTGAGAGTGAGAGGCGGACAGAACCTGTTTGTTCCTGCGACAAAGAGACAGACCTATCCTATCATACAAAGTTCATAATTGTTTTTTGTTTTGGTATTTGATCCCTCTTTTTTCAGGTGAGAAGTACACCAACACACCGGTTTTTGTCCAAAAAGGCATTTTAGGTCTAAAAATAAGTTTTTAGGGCTAAAAAAGGCAAACTCGGTTTTACTGTCGGTGTCGGTCATTTTTTCACTGTCGGTGTCGGTGTCGGCGTGCTTTTTCGCCGGTGTCGGTACTTTCCAAAAAAGTGTCGGTGTCGGTGTCGGTCTACATGACCGACGCCGATCCCTATTCTCCCCAAACAACAAGGAGTTGCGGTTGAAAACCAAAAAACCCTGACTAGGAAAACCTCGAAAACGAAACGCAACGTTTTTTAGGGGTTTTCGACCCCGCCCTACGGTTTTACAGCTCTTTGGCTATTCCAGACAGAAGCTGAAAACTGTATGTAAGTTTATTTCCGTACTTTACAGGGCGGCCATGTCTCACACGCGTCCAACCCGAAAACGACGCAAATACACGGCCATTGAGCCACAACGAAATGTGCGCGCCCGTTCTGATGTGGACAAGACGACAGAACGGAGGGACGAACCAGCTGGCTTGCAGAACAGAAGACCGAAAACGACCAGATATGAATGCGAGGTTGAAAGGAACTGTTTTGTTTGTGGAGTGGTAAATGTCTGCGTAAATGAACATGAACTCGAATACAGGTTTGCCTGAAGTGCTTCAATCGCAAGTCTACGCTTGATCGACACGCTGTTATACACACCGGTGAGTTTCTTTGTTATTTGTTGCAACTGGTTTGTTCCCAAACGTGTGAATTGTGCTTGGGTGATCGTTGTTGTCTCACGCGAGCATAAAGCTAGCCCGCTTGTGTTTTGGAATCGTGTGGTCGTCTGGTGCATTAGTGCTGACGGTGACCCGTCTGTGAAAACCTGGAACGGGCAACCAAAAGCACGCTGCACAAGTGACATTGCAACATTGTTTTTCAATACTTTTCGAAACACAAGCCACAATAATTTTGCTGAGGTTCATGTACAAGACTGTTGACCCGTTCTTAGGTGCTCGTCCGTTCGCGTGTCCAACGTGTGGCAAAACGTTCACACAAAAGGGCGCGCTGATGTACCACACAGCGGTGCACGCTGAGAAGAAGCCGCACAAATGTCCTCTTTGTGGCATACAGTTCACTCAGGTACGTGGGTGTTTTTGTAGTGTTTATGGATTCATTTCTTTGAGTTTGTTCTTGCAGAGCGGCAACCTTCGACGTCACATCAAACAGTTGCACCCGGTGCCGACAGGCACGACTGGCACGGTTGTGATTGGCGAACATAATGAACAGGATAATGCACAAATTGGGAAAGGTTGAACAGAGTCTTTTTTGGTTTGAACATTTTTTGCAGATTTGCGGCCAAAGTTGCAGGAAGCATGTTGTTCAGGGCGCTTTGATGCCATTCTGTCTGAAGCCGAAATGTCCACAAACCTGACAAAAATCCTCAATTTGAACAGCAATTATTCATCAAAACGTTTTAAAGCTGTTTTGTCACAAAATCAACGTATAATTTCGCTTCATCTATTCAGGTTCGTCAGCTAAACCGCTTGACCTAACCATCGCGAGCACGGATGGGCCCCGTCTGCAATGTCCGTTGTGTTCGTGTACATTCAAGAAACCACAGCCGCTCAATGTGCACATGAGACGACGACATGATCAGTTGCTGGATTTGGATTGGAGTGAGATCAAGGAAACCATCAATTCGTATGAATTGATCAGACAGAACCGTGAGTGCAGTTCTGCCGTTTTTTGTTTCTTTTTCGCTCGATTAATTTTGCCATTTCAAAACGTTTCCCTCTTTATTTGTCCAGTGCAACCCCAAGTGATCGGCAAACATCGTGACAAAACGGCTGACTGCAGTCAATTGTCCGGGGCACACGCGTTGATGACACGGATTACGGATGAATATAACACGAATCAGATTAATAGTGCTTCGGGGCAGAATGCAGTCGCTTCGAAACAACAGGTATATTGTGCTTTACTCAGTTTTTTGATTCAGACGTGCTGAACAGTTTTTTTTTGATTTCCAGTCCAGATCCGATGTGCTCACTGACGCGATGATTGAAAGTGGTCTGGTTGGGGAACTGAGGAAAACACCGAAAGCGCGCGCCGCTCAACCGTTGACTTTGGTAAGCAACTGGAAAACTGACTGATTGTTTGAAAGCACTGAATTGAAGGCTTATGCATCGCTGTGTGAGAAATGTTTTGCTCTCGTGGCGAAGGAAACGTAGAATAAAGCGTGTGTGATAAGTCATGATCCGCCGTAACCAACTGTGCCAATAAAAATGCATTCGTATGCACTCATTAGCCACTCCATTAATGCCATTTCTTTGTCAGTCGCTCTGAATTTCAACCTATACTCTCCTCATTATAAAGCGAGTAATACACTCTATTTGCACCCATTGCAGGCCGCTTCACTGGTATCAATCAGTGACAAGCTATTGCGTCGAGCGGCCATAGCTGGCAGTCGCAGCTCGACTCAGACCGGGACCAAGTCCACTGCTGTCTCGGCAAGGAAATCCAAACCGATTCCGCCGTCTAGTGGGTACACGCAACGCATTGTGAATGGCGTGGTGATGTTTCAGTGCGCCACGTGTCAGTATAAGGTCCGGGTGGAATTTTTTGGCGTCTTTGTTGAATTTTAGACGGGTGGTTACTGGCTCACCGTATCTTGTATTTACTTGCCATTGATGACTAGGTGGTTTTTTCAACTTTCTGCACGAACGTTTGTTTGGATTGTATTTTGCGATACGGTTGGACCTCTAATTACCCCATAACGTAAGGCGTGACGTTTTTACGGCCCTCAAAAACCTGTGCCACAATCAACTCTGTCATGGAAATGCAGTGCCAAAGAAATGGTACCGCCGTCCGCTCCCGCTGATGGAAAAAATTGATCGAATCTGATGAAAAAACCAACAGAAAGCGTTCCCAATTCTCAGACCTCTCACCGATCGGACATGCGTCGTCATCAACAAACGCACACCGGTGACCGACCATATCAGTGTGTGATGTGTCCACAGACATTCACCACGTCCGGCTCGTTGCAGAGACATGTCAGGTCGAAAGGTGTGCTTGAGACCGCTTTTGTTTCGTGATTTTAGTTTTGTTGGCGATTGCACTCGTTGGCCCAACATGGCTTGTCGGATCATGGCGAATTAGGAACGGAAGCTAGCACATTAACAAGCCGTCTCCGTCTGTATAAAATTGGTGTGGAAGCTCAGTTGTGATTTTGTAAAAAAAGTTTCCCGATTTTATTTTGAAAATAATCAGCTCCATGTCCCACTCACCACGTCACGTCCTTCAAAAAAGTCAAAATGTGCAAAAGTCGCGCTTGTTGTCGGGCTAGGTATTCATGGCATCAGAAACTTGGAGCGTTTCACTGTCATAACCTTAGCACGATTGAACTTGATCAATGACTTGTGTTCAACCAACAGCAACTCTCCGTTACGCTTTTAAATAAAAATGATAATCTGGATAAGGCCGTTCTCTCACTTGCAGCGCATCTCGATTTGCGCACACATCGTTGCGGTCAGTGTCTGCGCGAACTGAGCAGTGCGTGGGCGTTGAAAAAGCACATGCGCACGCACGCCAGGCGGAAACGAAGAAAGGAATTGTGCGTGTTCTTGTCATGTCTTCTTGTAAATTTTTGTTTCTTTTCATTTTATGACAGTATTTGTGAAAACTTGAAATTTTGCAGTCTTCTTCGATCGTGCCAATTGTGTGATATGACGTTCATCACAGCGCGAGTCTACAAGGCCCACATGCAACGACATAAGAACCAGAGCAGTCGAATTGTGCGTTTAGAAGTTTCTGACTGAAAACATTCCACTTCAATTGTTTTTGACAGCAAATTCAAATTTTTGTTCAGGCAGATTCAGCACAAACTCCAGCCGTCAACATGCAGCAGCCGCTGATGGAAACGCCTGGCGGACAAGTAAGTGTGGCATTTTGGGATGTTGGCAGCTTTGGAAAAAGTTGCCTTGTTCTGACATTTCACTGGAATCTAAAAATGTTTCGTATGCGGTATAAACTTGACGGCTGTTTAAGCAGTTACCACTTGCGTTTTGCTTACGATAACGTTTAACCTGCGATAACGGAAACGAAAAACAAATTATGTGTCCCTCATTTTCTTGTGAAAACAAACATGTTCATGATGTGCAGGTGGTTGAGCTGCGGCCGCCGGGTGCCACCAAATTGACGTCAACCACATCGACGGCCGACCGATTGCAGCTGCACGTGCTCTATCCATTCAAATGTGTCCAGTGCTCGGCCATGTTCAGACGACAAACACATCTTAGGGATCATCTGCAGGTTCTGATTGTATTTTTTAATTTCGTTCGCGTGTTTTTGGTTTAGAGAAAAAACTGGTTAGATTCGATTATTTCTGTTCAGACGCATACCGGCAACAAGCTCTACAAGTGCCGGACGTGTGGAATGTCCTTTGGCTGGCATCGGTCGTTGAAGGTAAAGTGACTTTGTGATTTTTTTCAAATTCTTAAAAGTTGTCATGAAAATAATGTTTTTTTTCAGGACCATATCCGACGCCATCAGGGTGCACGATCGTATCGTTGCACGCAATGCTACAAAACGTTCACCAACCAGTCTCAATTGAGACGACACTGTGTCGTGCACAGGTACTGCATTGACGGCAGAAATGTGTTATGTGGCCCAGATAGAAACTCGGATTGTGATATTGTTGTTCGCTTTCGATATGATTTAGTGTTGTTGACAAAACCGAAGAATATTCAAAAAACTGTGACTTTCAAAAGTTCTGCATATAAATTAGCTTTTCTGTCTTTTCCAGCAACTATCGTCCATTCATCTGTCCATATTGTCAACAACGATTCAAACTGGGCACTGCTTGTCGTCGTCATATGAAACGCGTCCATTCCAGCGCCGTCGCGTATCATGTGAGCTCGTTTTTGTTTCTTTGTGGTGAAAGGGGTGATTTTTTAATTTTTTTTGAAGAAATAAAGCAGCTGCAGTCCAATCTCTCCATATTGACTCTCTTGAGTGAAACCACCTGCTGTATACGGTGAACATTTTGGAACATTATTTTGATTTCCAACGTGCCCTCAAGCGACCTTATAATTTACATTCTATTCGGTGCATAGTGACTTGAAATTGCTATTCCCGATCATGGTATCGACTGTTTGACAGTGAGCGGCATAATCTTCAGTTCTGCAATTCTGAATCCCAACCGTAAATTTGCAGGTTCCTTATCTTTATGGGCCAGTGAACCTTTTGGGCCACATGTGCATGGCATTCTTTTTGGGCCAGGTACCTTTTGGGGCAGTGAACCTTTTTGGCCACCGTACTTTTTGGGCCAGGTACTTTTTGGGCCAAGCACGTTTTGGGCCGGGTACTTTTTGGGCCACATGTGCATGATGTGCCGGGCCACATGTTTATTTTTACTCAATTGACGGCCTGAACCAGGATCACGTCTACAGTACCTGTGGTGAACTGATCTAGCGTCGATTATGTGAAAGTTGCACAACAGATACCACATGCATTTTGGGGGCCAAGGTTTAGGCTTTTAGATCAAAAACATAAGTAATATGTGGGTACCATTTGAGAGAGACATGTCAGAGGGACATACCCGCGTGTTGCAGTATGCGCCTGTCTGACCGACAA
>JASAMV010005303.1:0-44344 GCA_030248065.1 Rhynchonema sp. JSB1_4
GCCGGCAGACAGACAGCGCGAGCGAGTTTTTAGGCACGTGTCCGGCCATGTAGTTCAACCCAGTTTTCATTTTAACTGAGCTTTGTTGGTTTTTGTGTCGTTGGGTGAGCTAGGTCACATACGCCGCCAAGTCAAGGTAGCTAAGCGTATCGCGGTAAGCCTGTGCTTGTTTCGCTTGGTACTTCGTTTGTGTACCAATGTAATGCACCTGAAAGTTGCATCTTGCGTGCTAATTCGTGCACACGTTTCAGCGGTGTTGTGTGTTGTTTGGCAGAGCACAACTTGTCGAATAGGTGTAGAGGTTTCGACTTGCATTTGTTTACATTTCAAATTAGTAGTGTCGATGTTTGAAACTTCGTCTGCCTACCGTCCCGGACCTCACAGCTGCTGTTGATATTTGGCGTCCACCAAGTGGTCAAGTGTATGTGTTTTGTATCCAATGACCGCTGCGTCTAGATGTACATATCTATGATTACTACAACTACTACTCAGCTGATAACATAAGTGCCAATGTTGTACTTACTAAATCTTATTCCTCTCGTCACTGTCGCTAGGAGTGTGATGTAGCATTGCTTGTTGCTGCATCATTGCCCCACGTCTCTGATCTAAGAGCAGTTCGTTAATCAAATTGTCGCCTTTGATGTGTCCTTTCTGCTTTGTCACTTTGGGATTTCGCTGGTTGCCTGCCGGATAATGCTTTCGTGATCCTGTTGGATTGAACCTCGATCATTCTGCTTTGACTTCCAGTGTGTCGGTTTCTTCTACCAACCACTATACTCTTGCTTGAAATTGACCAGTTTATAATAATGACCACCAGATGACACCAGATCTCTCTCTCTCTTTCTGTGTCCCAATTTCCGGCACCCACATAAACGTTTAACTACTTGGGCGGATGTTGTGTAATGTTTGTCATGCATTTGACCAGCCGAACCAGCTGACCGAAATACGCCCTGACCACTAACCCGTGCTCTCTGCCTCCAGCAGAGTCGCACCCAGGAGGACATGAAGCATGAATGCTCCGTGCTCACGCGTGCCCCTGTGCCTGCCTGCCGGTCGGTCCCCTGATGCATGAACAGGTTATGACGAATGGATCATATTCTGCGCGCGCCTTCCTTCTTACGGCTTGCTGCACACTACGCTGTGACAGTGTCATGTGTCCCTTCCTATGTGACTGTGTCTGGTCTGCCTTGCCTGCTATCCCCATGATGACTGCATTCTGTCGCGCTCCGTGGAATTTTATTTCGCTGCATTTTTCTTACCAGGATGAATGTACCGTTTTTGACGCCTTTATGTGGGCTCTGAGAGTTGGAAACATTTGTGAATGCGATCGTTGCTACATCCGTTAAATATCGATCTATAAGCCAATCGGTAATTCCGTTCACAACTATTCCGGGGTCCCCATGTGTTAATCTCGGGACGCACTCAGATTCCCATTAAAAGCCCGAATGCACGCCCAGCGTGTCCAGCAGTACACCCTTGCGTGGCCCCTGCTGGGTCCGCGTGTCATAGAGCTCACTAGAGTGACCAAAGCCGCAGACATTTTGTTGCAAGCAGTGCCATGCGCGTGCACGTT
The DNA here is from genome assembly GCA_030248065.1 of Rhynchonema sp. JSB1_4. NCBI lineage: Eukaryota > Metazoa > Nematoda > Chromadorea > Monhysterida > Xyalidae > Rhynchonema > Rhynchonema sp. JSB1_4. The sequence continues at coordinate 1,574 of JASAMV010005303.1, forward strand.
TGCTGTGTATCTGTGCGTGCGTGTGTGCACACACTGTACACAATTTAGCTTTTGTGGCTTATTCGTTTGGAGCCTCTCTTGCGTGTAAGCTATTATTGAGCCGAGATATTTTATCTGTATGCTTGTGTTGTGTATGGTATGTTTATTAGATTCCCAGTCAGATATGGCTGTCAGTTTATGTTGTACACGTGCCAAAAATGTTCACGACAGACGCTAAACGCTGCCCTGTCAGATATGATCGCTGTTGTTGTTATTCTTTGTGACATTTGAGTGTTACATTTGCGTGTACACTACTGACAAATCGGTAACAGCTTATGTTACATGTCACCCATCCGTGTAACAGGTTAACAGATGTAACAGACGCCGCTTCACCGGTTTTACTTCACCAAAACTAAATGGTAACATTCTGTTGCCATATTTTACGCAATTCATTTATCAGAGCAACAGTTTGTGCCAAACGTGTGTACAGCGTGTATGTAAGAGCTTTCAGTGTTTCACACATTTTTACCAAACACACTTGTAGTACAACCAACCACTACTATGATATTCATTTATTTCTTTTGGCACAAAAACACGCCGGGGCTTCTCTTTCAGAATGTTTGCTTTTCCAGTCCGATAAATACTATCTTCAGTTAATGGGTGCGACACGTTTTTTCCAGCCACCAAAACCAGAAAGGGTACTCACTAACTGGGTGACACACGTCTATTCGGCGGTGTCCACTTGCGTTGTTGATATATTTGCGCGGCATGCTGCTGCCAGCTACCCTATGATCTCCAGTTACACTCCAAGCCTGGGGGTGCCACATCCAAGCCTGGGGGCTGTGTGGTACTTCAATGGCGTGTGGTCCGTTGTGTGGTTTATTTTTTTTACGCACTCCCTGTCCCAGGCTTGTGCAATGGTCTGGCAGTCGTCGTTTTGGTGTATGTATACTTGCTCTTTGCTTCGCTGCGTGCATTATTGTTTTGGGTATGCGCATTTAGCTGGTGTAGCAGCGCAAGCGCCCGGTTCTGCTACAACTAAGCCTTAATGATTTGTCGTTTTTCAATACATTTGGTTGGCTGGAGTGGAGACTTACGCTATCTGATGTTGCGAACTGGTAAAATTGGATAAAACATTGGAGAGACCACACACACGCAGTGAATTGCTTTGGTTCTGGTTTCCTGTGCGAATTCTGGCTCGCTGACATTGTCGTAACCACATGACTAGATAACCCACCCACCCTGCTTATCTCGGAAAGTGGCGCGCGCACAAAAGTTTTCGCTGTCTTTTATTATTGATGATATACTGGGGCATCTCCATTTCTTGCGCCAGTTATCAACAATAAAGCTAAGTGTTCCTAACAATCGTGGTTTGGGGTGCGAATATGCACATTTATAAAACTGGGTGTGTTACATATTTGACGCTTGTGGTTATTTAGCCGTACTCTGTGCGTTACTTTGCCTTTATAACCACCAAAGACTCACACTGGAGCCGCGCGCTACTTTGGTTTATATTGCCTGATTGTTGAGATATTTATTGGAGCTCATATTTCGCGCCCCTGTACGTCTCATCACTTGCAAAACTGTTCCTGGGAGCAACTGTGTTTCTGCTTCTGTTATTCCACTGAAAATCTGTGTTTGACGTTCGACTTCCTCCGCCGATGGCTATTTTCAAATGTCATACTGTTATTTCTTTACTTTTTCAACATTTTGTAAAAAAAATGAGACAAATCATCCCCTAATGTTCAGGTTGGCCAAATCTTATCCAAACGCCAATCACGCAGCGGTCGTGACGAATATAAGATCAGGTGGAAGAAATACCCGATTCCGTCGGAGGACACCTGGGAGCCACTCAAAAATCTTACTGGCTGCCTGGAACTGGTGAAGGAGTTCAATCAGGTTTGTCGGACGTACATTCTGGGGGTGGAACATTGCCAGACAGGCTACCCAGGGTTTTTCTCTTCAAATTCATCCACTACGATTTGGCAAGTAATCCAGAAGTTTATTTGCCTAAACCAAAATCTTCTTGCCAAGCTAATTTAGATTAATTAATCTAGAAATTTAGTTTCCAAACTGAAACTTTACTTGCCAGTGGCAAGTGTCTACTTTACTTGCAAAAGTAACCCTGCGGCTGCCAGAGCCTTTTTTTAAAACGTGGCCGAACGGGGACATTGTGGGCTACATCATCGCAAGTTTTGCTGTTTATAATGAGTTCGCACTGGTTTACATTTTCCAGTCTAGTCATACCGTTTCATATTTCGAGCGTTGCACTTGGCGCAAGAAAAAACGGAGATAATTTTTTCGTTTTTTTGTTGATAAATGTTTTGTGAGCAGAGCTCTCCATACTTTTTTGACTGTTGCGGAATGTGGAGGTTCTATAGAATGTAACATCCAGAAAAATATCCAAATTGATAGTTCAAGATTCGAAAATTGCTAAAAAAATTCGGCCAAGGTCACAAAACTCGTTGGACATCAAGCCAGCGGTAGGAATCTGCAATCATCAACAACGCTGGTCATACAAATCAAATGCTTGTATGGGGTAATTTGATATGTGTGATTAAATCGTCAACTAAATTCGTCGACTCAAAGCAGTCACGAATGAGCGCGAGACGAAGGTAATACATGGCGCTCGACGCCTGAGTTGACGACTTTTGTTGACCACATATAAATAAGCCCTTGTTATATGTGTGACGTGTGTGCTGGTGCTGCCTGATCTGGCAAGCAAAACTATATGTGTCAGCGGGTTGATCTGCTACGCATGTGAAATGTGCGCCACACACACACACAGCAGTGAACATGAAGCGATGAGACACAACAGCGTGTTATGTCCAGAGAACCACCACGCAAAAAGGAGGCGATAAGTGGATTGGGCCCACAAGCTCAGCTGGTAGAGAGCTTCTGGCTTCGAAGTCGGAGGTCGCAGGTTCGACTCCTGCTGGCGGCCCATTTCACGTCGCCGGTGGATCTGCCTTGCTAGATCATGCCCTCGCATTGCAGCGCACCATGCCGTCGTCTCGCAAGGCGTCAAAATCGCCGACCAAACGGGCCCGTTCGCGGTCGGTGTCCCGCAGCACGAAGAAGAAGGCGCCGGCGTCATCACGCAAAGGCCGCAGTCGTTCGCAGTCGCGTAGCACGAAAAAGTCGACACCGAAAGCCGCCCCGAAAGCGACGCCCAAGCCCCGCGCACGCAGCAGGACACCGTCGAAGTCAGAGACCAAAGAACGCGTGAGTGGCATGTTTGGCCTGTTACAATCGATGCGCGGCGCTAATGTGTTTGGGATACGCGAGAGATCAAAAGTGTGTTTTTTTGTGTCCGTCTGATGGTTTTCTCTCTTTTTGTGGCCTGATTCTGATGCTATGTTTTGCGTAGTACCGGAGATGTTCCGCTTCCCCACCCCCATGTCCGTTCTGCTTTTTTGCTTTTGCTGTCATATTGCAGTTTTGAAATTGTATTGAAGCAGCGAAGTGCAACTGAAATTCTCACGGAATGGGGCTTAATCGGAAATCTGCGGTACGTCTTGATAAAAAAATTCTAAATAATTCGCTGTAAAGAGAGAAAACTATTGACGTTAGAACGCAGCGCTGATAGTGCCCCATTGAGCCCACCCTTTTCTCAATATTCTGGCGTGTTTTTAGACCGAAACAGTACCAGACCAACATACCGCCCCCGAAACGGTTAGTGGAAGAATAAGGTGTGAGAATCTGACCCTCGCTCGCTCTTTTTCTACATTCCTTGAACCCTGCTGTTGGAAGAAGTCAGTAACCCCCAAACCCTCACTTTTCCAAATGTCGTTGATGAGAAACTAAAACCGTTGCCCTTGACATCTGTTACGAATCAAATTTTCGCGCAAGTTGCTATCAGCATGCCATACCTTTGTGTGTACCTATGCCTGATTTTAACTGATTTGCGATTTCATACCCGATTCTAACCGGTCTTTTTTCTCTTTTTTTTCAGCCGAAACGCACGCCAAGCAGAAGAACGCCATCCAAATCGCCAGCCCGCGTCGAAACGCCCCTACTCAAATCACTGAGATCACGAACAGTGAGTGTTTGCTTGTTTGATTGTTTGTTCTTGTTGATGGGTTGTGAGTCTGAAGTTTGGTTTGACCCTCCCCCTCCCCCCGTTGTTATCATGCCTTTGAGGCCTTCGATGGTGCTTGCGTGGTCCGTCGACAATTTTAGCAAGGCTTCTGGTAATGTGGTCAAATCGTCTCGTCAAATAAAGTCGTCGAACACATGTATCAGTTTTCGCGCTCATGTGGGGCTCATTGTGTTCGACGACTTTGTTTGACGAGATGATTTGACGACAAAACCATTAGCCTTTTAACAATTCTGTGAAAGCAATGATAACGGCTTATATTGCAGTGGTCAGGTCAAGTTGTCAAGTAGAGTGGTCAACTCATCCCGAATGCCATGTCATCTCGCGCTCATTTGGTGCTGCTTTGAGTTGGCGATTCTACTTAACGACCTGACTTGACCACTGTAGCATTAGCCGTAAGAACAGTCATGAATTTAGAATTTGGACGCGTGTTCCTCCTAAATTCGAAGGCAGAATATGCATTTCTCGAAATATGTTGTGTGCTGCGCATTAGTTGATGTTCCCGATATGGTTCGGTCATGTATTTTTTGTTTTCTTGTTGGGCTGTTGGGTTGCAAGAAATTGTTTTATTCACTACTTCTGCTGCTGTTACGCCGCCCGTGAACCATTTTTTCGAATCCCGCCAAATTTCTTGACGTGGGCATTCACCTGAGCCATCAGAAAGCTTGCAAGACGGAATGATGGAGAAAGCTGGTCTTGCTTGCAACACCCTGTACTTTTTATTGATTGCCCAAATCTGTACACTTTCCGTTAATGGGTTCGACTTGGCAATACAACAGCCGTAAGTCACTATTTTATATCGACGGCCCCCCGAATTTGTGGGCTTCTTTTTGAGGGCTGATTTGATTGACTAGGGTTCAAGCGGGATTGACCTCACGGGATCGGAATTACCTCTCAGGATTCGGGATTGGCTTTAATATTTCCGGCATTTTGAATTGACTTTTGTGGCAATTCGTGGACGAGACACGAAATTAGGCATGTTGCGAAAATGTTTCACGTGTGGCGTAACAGCAGCTGAAGGAATGAGCAAAATCATTGACTGTGAATAGTGTTGCGAAACGAAATGTACACAAACACAACTCAGCAAAATTGCGGACTAGCGCTATTTTTACAACACCCCAGGTAGTTCAAGATGCACACTGCCTATCTCATATTTCGCAAACCTTCTGTCGAATTCTTGTGTGTGCAGTAACACCATAATCGATAAGGTGCCCAATTTTGTGAAGCATCAGCTAACCGACCCTTGTTTGTTTGCTGACAATCGAGGTGCCAAAAGCACTCATTTGAAACAAAAAAAACCAGAATTCCCATTGGCAGACAGCCCTTCATGAAGCGGCATGCCTTCATGTCTCGAGAAACGGGCGTCGATTTCCCATGCATGATTGCTAAATCGATTGGATCTCATATTGTGAAACATCAGCCAGTCAACCATCCATTCCATTTTGCAGTCAGCGCTGCCGAAGATGCCGCAGCTGTTAGCGCAACTGCCCGACACGCGTTCGCGTCGCCGCCAGCCGTGGTACATGTGGCGCGGACACAATCTGTTCGTGCTGTGTGCACTGGTCGCCGCCGCGATCGCACTGTTGTTCGTCGCATTCCACTACCGACAGCAGATTCAGGGCACCTTCGGACGGATGAGGGGCACCTGGTACAAATCATAAGCACTGTAGTACGACGATTTGGTTGATAGTAATGTCGTCAAATCAAGGTGTCACATCTTTTTGTCAAATCACATGTATTATTTCTCGCGCTCATTTGGGGCTCATGTATTATTGGTTGATTTGACGAAAAGATTTGACGAATTGATTTGATGACAACACTATTAGTCGACAATTTGAATATGATTATTGTGGTTGGTGTTGAGCTCGGTGGTCGGTCTTTGTTAATGCGACGTTTTATCGGGAATAATTTTCCAGATTTGCCTAACGCCACTAATTTTGACCTAAAAATTCTGATCACCAAGTTTGACACCGGCTAGTATGATCGGTTGATGATACAATATTGTGTATGTAATCGGTTCTGTTTCTGTTTGTTTATTGCTTTTCAGCGAGCATTTGTTTCTGTCCGTCTGGATTATTTCATGATTGTGTCTCTCTCTCTGTATGATGTGGGGACTGGTGGTTTTCGGGTGCATGCGTGCACACGTGTTAAAGTTTTCTGGCTTATAGTAATGTCGTCAAATCAGCGCGTCGAATCTTTTCATCAAATCACATGTGTTATTTCTCGCGCTCATTTGGGGCTCATGTATCATTGCTTGATTTGACGAAAAGATTTGAGGAATTGATTCGACGACAAAAGTATAAGCCAGTTTTCTTGTTTTGTACCCGTGAATTACAGTCCGAAAATATATCGTCAGCTGGAAGTTGTGTAAAGCGTAAAAAAGGTTGGATGTGCTTCAAAAACCGTCATTATTGCATCTTTGTGAACCTAAAACCTTTTTTGTCGCACAGTATTTCCAAGTGTGAACCGTGTGTTTCTTCCTATTCCTTTCTCGTCTCTCGCTGTCTGACCGACCGTTGATACTCCATATTGATATACAACCAATGTGCATTTTCATTGTACAACAGTTCCAAAATCAGGTGTTTTTTCACATGAAACTCAGCCACATGCACACACACCAATGTTTTTTTTATTATTGTTTTCTGTCAATTTTCTCTTGCATTGTGTTTTGCTGCGTGTCACCGTTGTTTCGATCAGTCAAAACATTATTGTCAATAATCATTAAACGGCTTCGATGTGTTTTGTCAGTGCTGACGTTTTTGTATTTCCCAAAAAATGAGCGTGGATCGCTTTATTTTATTGACTGACATTCTTGTAAAAGATTTTCTGTCCATTGAATGAATGAGTGTGACTTTGTGATTTGTGTCCTCCCGTTTTGAGTGTGTCTATATCAGGAATTTGATATTTTTCAGTTCAAAATTCTGATGCAACTATGTATCTCTTCTGTTGTTTTGGTCGGATAAATTTGTAGTCGTGCTTTGGTCGTATGTGCAGGCAGTTTTAAACATGCGGCTTGGGGATAATGATAATGATGAAATTCTCTTCCGTTGTATTGAATCAACTCCCATCGCTGTGTGTTTAATTACAACAAGATACACACAACGCTAACGCGTTGTCTGAGATTCCATCAGACCTGCTTTTTTGCATATGAACCAATTGCAACTTTTTTCAAATTTTTTCCATTTTCCTGCGCGAGAGCGCGGCACCGCACGAACCCACCCAAAATGTGTACAGCATTCTTTTCTCTTTCTTTTTGTTTTGATCAAGAGAATCACACCCTTGCGCGGCTGTATGGGATGATGTGTGTTTTGTGGATTGCTATACAATTTGTGTCTAACTTATGTTGTTGTTATTATATGAATTTGAGTCAGAGCGTATTTTTCTTTCATGTTTGTGTTTCGTACATCATAGTTGTACACATAATACTTTTCGTATTTGATAATTTTCTTCGTTTCGTACACTTTTTGTTTCTATCGCTTTTTTCTTTTCCATTTTTTTCACAAAAGTTACTGCACGATACATAGAACTCTGTGCAAACTGAACCCATGCTGTCAAAGCGCACTGTTTTCATGGTTTCGCACTGTGTTTTGTAAAACTGCCTGATGTTTCAAGACCGTGTACTGCCCAATTGTACTGCTGTATGATACACTACATTTTTGTCAACTTCACATCTCTGTATGTGTGTTGCTAATGAAAAAAGCTGCAATAAAAAATTGTAAATCGAGATTACTCGTTTTTCTTGGAATGATATATTTCATAAGTGAATTGTCTTTCTTTGCTGAGGCACGCTAACGTTAAAGGTTTATATTGGTCGCACAATGGCCATATAGGAATTCATCAAATCAATCCTGATTTTCACGTTCAGTCACTCTTAACCACTGTGCTATTTGTGATTCTCACAAAACATTTTCACCTGAAAATAATCCAGCATATCAACCACGTTGCCGCAGGTCTGAAACATTCTCTTTACTACATGCTTTGTGTGCGATCAAGCAACGCAACGTCACCACCCCGTCACTTTCCCTCTTTACCATTCAGGGAAAAAATTTGACCAATTCTTATATAGTCATTGTGCAACCAATATTAGCCAAGTTTGGGCCAAGGATACGGACTAACAACCACTCATACTTTACACAGGAACACAGGAAGTCCACGCATATGTTACAGCTGTTCAGAACACACGTCAGGCTTTTGAAGGAAAACAAAACGGGTACTTCAGCAAAACGTCCACGAACTGCATGTTGGGTTTACCACCAGAAGAAAATAGAAGACCCTAAAAGTGTTCGGAGCGAGTATGCTTGCGGAAGTTCAAAGGCTTGACATTTCATTGGGAATGCCAGCATTCGTTATATTTTATTGGCACACAACTAATGTGTCTGCCACCACAGTTCAGTTATGAATTTTCAGTCCAGCTTGCAACAAACTCCTTTTTTTTCAACCGCTTTTCCTTGGCCCAAGGACTTGTTGGCGCGTGGACTTGCCTTTGGACAGACGCAAACTTTGGTTCAGCTGCAATTTCTGATGGAAGTTGGCACACAAAGGGTTAGTGGAAAATGGAAATGAAATATTTTCTATGTCCAAGTTTTCCATTTCCCAATATGAATACTGGAAAATGCAAATGAAACAAAACATTTTCTGCAGTAGTCATGTTTAGATATATGACAACAACATTTTCTGTTCCGCTCAATTTTCGACCGCTGATTGGTGAGATTTTATATAGAAAATATTTTATTTTATTTCCATAATGGAAATGGAAAACTTGGACATGGAAAATATTTTCATTCCCATTTTCCACTATGACCAAGGGAGCCCTAATTTCCGACCGGCGTAAAAGTAGTTATTCATTTTGGCGCAGGAGAACAATTTTAACGCTGATCGCAAATTTTAGCGCCAACTCTATTACAAAATATGTACCGCTCAATCAAAATTTGCTTGTGCCCAAGCCAAGTCGATGCCAATGGACTGGCCTTCAAGGTTGATATCGACCATTCACATTCACATATCCCTGACCCTGTCGGATTTCTACAACCAACCCTGTTTCCCTGCCTTCAATACAGCTGCAACCCCGTGGGTGCTTTGTGCGACAAACCAGTAAGTGAACATGGTTTGCTTGCTCTTGCACGCAGCAAGGGTGTACAGTTCAGCTTGCTAGGTAGCTAAAGCACTGTACACTGCCTGCGTGCACCGTGAAAGTTGCGAAGCAGCAGAGCAAAGCTTAGCAGAGCACCGGGGCAGCTATAACGCAAGTGACATCCAAGCTGAAGTGTCTACCAGTTAGGGAGCCTGCGCGCATTGTGTGACTTTGACTTGTTATTCTGGGTCTCACAAGGTGAAATGGTCTCTCTCAGGACATTATCTTTACAGAGCAAAACAGTGGCAATTGGAAGTGTCACGAAATCATGGTCATCTAACAACGTACACCTGACCTCTTTGGGTTACTGTAATTTCACGCATCGAAAGATCGTCGTTTACGCACTTTACAGTCGAGGCGCAGTCGTGTTTTACTACGTACTGTGTATGTACAGTATGTATCTCAAATGTTTATCTCTATATCCCCTGGTTACTACCAGTGCAGCGTGATTGTAACTTGCTTTGCTCCTGTATATCCCGTCCAGTCTCCTTTCCCGTGACTGTTTGCAGCGAGCTACTAAGTGACACGTGAAATCTTCATATCTCTTATCGTTGCTGCGCTCAAAACGCTATTCATACCTGTGACCGTAAGGTGCGTTCGTTTCACAGCACATAAACTCGCTTTTACCTGGTTTTCGGTGCTCTAAGTGCTTTTATATTCGACTGACTGACTTTTGTACGCCCAGCGCGCGCATTTGCTTTTTCAGGTGAGCTGATTTTGAATCCGACTTTTGCGGCTCGTGCGCATTTCTGTCCTTTGTGTTTTTTTTATTTGTGACAATTTTTGGATATGGTGCGCAGTGACAAATATTTGCACGTTTTTTTTCTATTATGATTTCAAATCATGAGTCAAAATTTAAAGGAAACGTGCAATTACCGACTTTTTTCACCAAAAATAATGCATGATTTATCGTGATTCATCGCCTGGATTTCAGTTGCATAACAATACAATTCAGACTGGGACAACACTTTGTCAGCATTTGGCTTCTATTGAATTGCTGCTACGGAAATGTTCTTTTTTGTTTGATCGTTACCTATCATTTTTTGAAAGTTTCGTTCAAATATTAAAAATATACATAACGTATCACGACAAAAAATTCGGTGAAACATGTTTCAAACGCTTGGGTCCATTACCATTGGCACCAAAAATATACTAATACAATTCACACCAACCGTGTGCGTTTGCATGAGTTCACGTTTCACCGAAAACTACCGCCTTTTTTGACATTTTCTTCAGAACATTCCTTTTCAACCAGTTTAATTCCGTGTTTTCATTGTGCGTTTCAAAACCGCCTTTTGCCTCGGTGCAACTTTACACAACGCGCGCGCGCGTTTGATGTGCTAATTTATTGCGCTGCTTTATGTGGTAATTTTCAGCCAACTTCAAAGGTTTAGTGAAACATGTGTCGCGGAATGTACGGAAGCTGGTACCTAAATTTGCAGTTGGAAGGCAAAGTTCGAATAATTGTTTAGTCGGTAACGCAAAATCGTCAACTCTGGTCCTCAACGCGCGAGCGCGAGATGGCATATAGGGGTGAGTCGACGTCGACAGTTGACCACGTGCGTTGACCACACCACTATGGGCTCCACCAGATAGACCCGAAACCCGAAACCCGAAACATAATTTTTTTCTATGTCCATGTTTCGGGTTTTGGAAAAAAAACCCGAAACCCGAAACACAAAGCATGATAATCGAAAATGTTTCGGTCTTGCCACTTGTAGCTGACGTGCACAATTTATACCGTCAGTCGAAACATTTTCGATTATCATGCTTCGTGTTTCGGGTTTTTTTTCAAAACCCGAAACCCGAAACATGGACATAGAAAAAATTTATATTTCGTGTTTCGGGTTTCGGGTCTATCTGGTGGAGCCCTATAAGCGATAATTTCTGGTTCTCACGAGACAGGCTTATGGGCCGTGGCATTTACTACGAGCAGCCTGCCTCGTTTTCGTGCTCATAGTTGCTCAAAATCGCACAATCAAAATGCCTCCGAAACGCTGCAAGACTCAAATCTTATTTCACGGAGCATTGTCAAAAGCCAGCCTGCTGCGCTTTATATCTGATTTCAACCATCCTTGTATCATGTCGTGCATATCATGTGTGTTGGTTGTGCAGTTTCCGCTTTGGCGGAGTGCCGCTTTGGGTCGGATAAGATCAGACAAAATAGCGGAACATTTATGCTCACATAATATGCGGGAACAGCACCTCGATTATCCAGTAAAAATTTAGACGTGCCCGAACATGGGCCATAGTAATGTCGTCAACTCATGTCATCGCATCTTCTAGTCAAATCACATGCATTATCTTCGTGCTCATTTGGTGCTCATGTTTTTTTGCTTGTTTGACAAGAACTATATTTGACGACATGATTTGACGACAAAACCATTATCCATAACCTGTTGGCTGTACATGAAAAGTCAATGGACGGTTACCTACATATATTGGAGCATGATGCCAATGTTGTTTCTGCACTTGAGCACCCTTTCTAGCATGGGCTTGAAAATCTTTTGCATTTTTGCCTATACTTTCTGCACTCGAATTTGCTGTATCAGCAGCGTGTAGGTGAGCAGGTAAGTCTAATGTATAGTCCGTCCACCAGCTCATGGCACTCTGTGTTGCTGCTGGCCGGTTTGTTCCCTTCCTCCACGTTCTAATGAAAGAGAAATTGAGTGTGAGCGAGTTTGCGAAAAAAACTTAAAAAGTAAAAAAAATGTGTCGAAAACGATTGAACTCGATCAAATTTAAAATTAAATTAAATTAAAATCGATAAAACACGTCGATTTCATAAAAACAGCAATTTAGGAGCAAAAATAATATTTTTGGAAACTCAATTTCTCTTTCATTAGAACGTGGAGGAAGGGAACAAACCAGCCAGCAGCAACACAAAGTGCCATGAGCTGGTGGACGGACTATACTGTCGGTCGCAAGTTCAAACATTTTCTTTGAAAAAAAACTTTGAAAGTTGCATGATTATTGTCCACCACTAGGCCCTGTGCGCCTTTCCTTATCCTGGCTGCGCTGTTTCTTTTTCACTCCGATCCGCCGAATAAAAACTGACATTGACTTTTTGATATGTCAGACTTGATTTGAACAAATTCTGTTTGATTCAAGCACATGACTCAACGTCCGGAAAAGTTATCAGAACTCTCCAGATAATCAAAAAATTTAAAAAAATCTCCCAAAAATGGCGGATCCGGGCCAGAAGTCGGAGCACGGGGGTGGCTATTCGGCGACGACTTATGCGACGACCACGCATTACACGACGACCACTAATCAACGACAACAAATAACGGTGGCCGCGTTCTGGTTCGATCCCGCTTACATCACCACACTGCCTGGAATCATCAAAGGGATTCAATTGGTTAGATCTGAAACTAATTTTGTCAGTTTATTCGCTGGCTCTACACATGAATAAGGCTAATATGGTGGTACTGCCGTCAAATCAAGACGTCAAAACCGTCGCCAACTCAAGCAGCCCTAAATGCGAGCGCGAGAAATAATACACATATTGTGTTGACGACAAGATTTGACGATCTGATTTGAAAACAGTAGTGCTACAGTATAACCCCATGAATAATGATACGCAACTGCATAAAGCGCTTGTGATGTTTCACACTGGTGAAACGTCAGCACAAACATTGTGTCGGTGACTTCAATACCGAAGAAAATATGAGAAACTTTTGGAAGGTTCGAAATCAGCTGGTTATATGTTTGTTGAAGGTACATACGTTGATATTAGCACTGACACCGTGACCTGGTACACCTCCAGCCTGTGAAAATACATACAGTAGGTCGAAAATACAACTGAAAGCACGCTGCAGCTAAGGTTTCGATATAAAAAAACACATGAGAACTCAGAGTTTTTTTGTCTTGTTCGTTTTTTTCACCTGGCCTATTGGGCAGGCTCGACGATCATGAAGGCTTCGTTCGACGGGGATAATAATGGTCCTTATGCGTGCTTCATTCTGAATTTCCTGATGAAAATCATGAATTCTCAGGCTATATAAAAGTCACAAATCTCGCTTTGCAGCTGTTCGACTTCCTAACGTTCATCTGCGTACTGGCCGGTCCACAGCCGGGCTACGGTGCCGCTGCGTGGGGCACATTTGTGACCATCATTGGCTTCCTGATCACACTCACTTTGCTCATGTTGTACATCATGCACGCCATCGAGACACTGCACATGGTGCCATGGACATTAGTCGTTAGTCAACTTTATACATGCTATATATTTGTAGGTTATACTAAGTTGATAGGTCGTACGTAAGCATTTTTTCGCACCCGATCGGATGGAACCAAATGTCGCCGAACTCACCTTCGAAAGGCATAAATAATGAAAAAGATACACAGTTAACACACACACATAATTAAAGCCCAAACCCACTGTGTATCGATCGCACTACGCAAAGCGTTATGCGTGCCACAAGCACACCCAATGAAAAAGACCAGCTGAGGTCACCAAGTCAGATTGATACACTGGTGGCGAATTGGTGTCGCAAATTGAAACAGGACAACTGTGTCACGCTGTTTGAAACTCACTATGGGTGGCATTTTCGAAACGGTGTAAAGCTCAGTTGGGTGTAAAGGTCGGTGTAAGCTCGGTCGAAAGCTCGGTCGGTGTCAGCTCGGTGTAAACATGAAACATTCCACGTTAACAGCAGGCAATGTTTCATGTTTACACCGAGCTGACACCGACCGAGCTTTCGATTCAGCTTACACCGACCTTTACACCCAACTCACCTTTACACCGTTTCGAAAATATCACCCTATGCTACGCTAACTATACGCTATTCGAATTGATGGCATCCAGCAAAGAAAATGGTCTCAATTCCAGGAAATGGTCTACTGTTTCGTGTGGACCGTCTTCTATTTCATCGCCGGTTGTTCCCTCGGTGTCGCTGCGTCCAAATTTGCAGGCGCCGGAGCTTGGGGTGTGGCAGCGGTTAGTTATAATAATGCTGTATCAACTATGAGTGCAAAAGCATTTTACGCATGCGACCACCACCACGGTTGTACTAAGACTTGGTGACGGCAAGATCTGTCCAGGGAGCACTTTCTATTTCATACAAATTGTAAGTTCTTACAAAAAAAACGCTACAATTTGTACCCAGGTACAAAAGTCACTTCACGCAGTTACAATTGTGAGTGATACAATTGTAAGAAGTTACAATTGTAACTGGGTACAATTGTATCCAGCTACAAAAGAAAATTTTGTAACTCGCATTGTAAGAAAGAGAAAAATTGTAGCTGGGTGCACACCGGTGGCACCGTCTTAACTCGACACAATTTGATTGTTTATCCATTATTTGACCCGGGCCCGATTTTTTAAATAATGTTTATCATCTCTAGAAGCAATTTATTGGAAACTAATTTTATCAAACATGCGTTTTCATGGTTGCCTAAGCGAAAGAAAATCGTGCCATCGAAACATTTTTAGTTCCATTGTATCCAGCTACAAAAAATTGTAACTGGATACAAAATTATTGTGGAAAGTGGATTTACAACTGCTTGTAACTTTTGGCTACAATTTGTAAGTTTTTATTGTATGAAATAGAAAGTGCTCCCAGGCAAATCGTGGTTCAACCGGTCGTCGTGCTGGTCCTCAAACAAGCAGTTGACAATTATCAATTGACGCCTGCTATTGATGTGCTTCAAAGCAACGTGTTTTTTTAGAAAAACCGAGTGTTGTAGGATTTAGGACCTCCATGACCGCATGCGTAAAAACACAGTCAGACATTCACGTGTGTGGCAGTTAACAAAAAAGTGTGACTCCGGTTGACTTTCACAAAAGATTGTGCACTCAACTCACTTATGAAACAGAGCGCCATAATATTAGCACAAACAAAAGCCGGTCTTTTGTTATGTTCCCCGCGATGTTTCAGTTCTTCGGCTTCTCAGCGATGTTGGCCTATGCAATCGACTGTTTCCTCAAGTTCCGCGACTGGCGGGCCGGCAACCCACCGCAGGGCATGCCGCCGACTGTGTAAGAAAAATATGTACCATTTTTTAAAATGATCTTGCTTTTTACAGTTTATGGTGATTTTTTTGCGATTGCGAGTTTATTGTGCCCCAGATTAAACTGATGAGTGTTTTGTAAGTGCATTTACATACATATTATCATGTCTTTTATTTGGAGTGCCTATTGAGCAGTGAGCTTTAGCTTGTATGTAAGTGTTCAGTTGTTTGGTTGGTTTGGTTTATTCGAGAGCGTTGTGTGTGGTTACAGTGTGTTTTCAAGGTGTAAATTGGTTTTCATATGGTGCTTCAATGTAATGTTTAAATTGTGTTTAACTCGGTTTCACGCTTGGCTCGGACTTCGGACTAAACATTTGGCAAACAATTGAATGAAAAGAAAACACAAGCCAGCAGCGCTGCACTTATTCAATGAAAGATTATTATACCTGTATAGGTACTATAATCATAACACACCGAAAAAATCATATCAATAAACACCTTTTGGTCAATAATTATGGTCAACTTTGATTGGTGCTGATTTTAGTTTTCCGGATCTAGGAAGCTGCGAAGCCGACAAAGATCAAACCTTGGACAACACTATGTACTTGTGTGAACAACACTAGACAGCTGGGCACAAAACACCAATAGCAATCAAAAAACATTAGAAGAAATATGAAAATATGCTTAAGGTTCAACCCTTAGATTGGCTGCGTGCTGTCGTCGTGCTTTAGTTTGGCCAATGCAAGACTCAGAACAGCACGCTGTGTTGCGCATGAGAGTGCGCTTTATTCAGATGAGAAGATTATCAGGAGCGATAGAAACTTTTGTGATTGGATCGGTCTGGTCGTGAGCGAATTTTGCATTAAGGATGCTCAGATTTTTTACTGGATCCACACTAATTTTTGACTAGCGCAAAAGGTATTGATTTCGGATCTGGGAACAACTTTAAAGCTGGGCGAAATTAGTGGTGTCGGTATATTTAATACCCATAATGCAGAAACCGGCCGTTTCCAAGGCAAATTCGATCCGATCTTCAAGTTTTGTATTGCTTCATGTGTCCAGGGAAACGCTTGGTTGTTGATAGGACGCCACAAGATCCGTCCAACTGTATACACGTACAAAATAAATCATGTTCGCAGCTACAGGGCAGGAAATCATCATTGTATTATTTGAGCGATGTCATGTTTCGTCAGATTTGTCACATTCCTTTCAAGTCAGCGGGAATGCCAACCTTGCCTAATTTCCCCACGATTGTACGGATGTCCGAGTAAGTTTAGACGATTGATAAACAAGGATAAAACGTGTTTGAGAGAAGGAGCCAAATCCTGGTGAGCAGAAATTGTTCCTTCTCTATCTGTACGCGGCTTAAAGCCCGGGCTCCTATTGGTGGAAAACGAGCCGTCAGACAAGAAATAAAGAATTCATTTAGAGCCCCGCCGGGGGCCCGTGGATACGTTTCCACTTACAGGCTTGGGGTGCTTGAAAATTGAGTGTTTTGTTAACATCGTGGTGGAAAATCGTGGTTTTGTTAAAAATATTTTACAAAAACAGAGCCCTCGGGGATCTATTCGAAAAAGTACCTGTGGGAAGGTTTTTGAAACTTCTTGAACCTTGAACATTTTTGAAAGGAAACACCGATAAAGACCGATTTTAAACCACTTTTGTGGGTGAAAATCATCAATGATCACAGGATCAGGTTTTGGAAAACCTGTTACCCAAAATACATAGAGCCTTGAGGGCTCTATTCTCAAAACGTCTGCGAATGAAGGCCTCTGGTGCTCTATTGGGGTTGGGGCGCCACAGTGAAAACTACGGTACTGTATAAATGAACGCTCGATGACGTATTCTGCTTTCCTGGGCGATAACCGTAACCAGTCCGGTTGTACACCAAATACAAAGCAAATCGCACGAATAAATCCATTCAGGTCAACTTTGATTCAGAAATATTCAAATTCAAATCAAATACCAAATTTGAATAAAAATACATCTGATCCATCACGAAATGCGGTATGTGCATGTAGTATACCATTTGAGTAACTAAAGGTCGACCCACTTCCCATCCAAATCGCCGTACCGTATCCTGAAAAATTGATTGCCTCAAATGCATTAAGTTCAAATTAGTGCTACACACTGCGAATAAGAACGAATACAAAATTGGAAAAGTGTGTCCAATTCGGTGCTTAACGCAAGCGATCCGGTTTCTTGGTGCGCGACATTTGATTTTTCAAAGGTAGACCTGCTGCGGCAGCCTTAAAAACGCTATATGCAAAATTAAAGGGGGCCTGCCGCTAATGTTTTTTGGGTTTTGGACCTCAGTTTTTTTATATTAATCGTTAGTTGGCACTGAGATGAAGAACATTAACCTTCAAGAACTTCACCAAACTCACGTTTACACACCGAAATCGATCAACCAACATGGCCGCACGGGAACAAACTATCCCAATATTGATGCACTATGTGTGCATGGAAATCAGGATTTCCAAAGCATAATTCAAATCACAGAGGTGTGGTATAGGCGGCGCGTTACGGTAGGTTGACAAAACATTTGTTATATTATTTACAAAAGAGCTAATGTTTTATCGGGCTACCGTAACCCGCCGCCTATATCACGCCCCAGTGATTTTGAATTTCTCTTGTCATTCCTGATCATCATGTGCAAATGTGCATCAATATCGGACAGTTTTGTTCCCGATAGACCATCTTGGCGGATCGATTTCGGTGGGTAATCGCCATTTTGGTGAAGTTCGTCAAAACTAATGGTCTCGATCTCGATGCCAACAAACGATATAAGTGAAAAAAGCGAGGTCGAAAACCAAAAAAACAATAGCGGCGGGGCCGCTTTAATGCTGCAGCACTTGAAGTGCAGCCCAACCAGTGCGCGACGTCTTCGTCATCTTCGCCAACAATTGAGGGAAACTTGTTGATTCGTGATTCGATCAGGAACAGAGTTACGTCAATGCGTGCGTCGATGTGCTCCCAAAACTCTGCAAACATAACACGCAGGTTGAAATCACATCAGGGCCAGATCCAATTTGGTAATCCCGGTCCGGTCTTGTCCTCGCTACGTGTATAAATTTTCGAGTCCCTAAAAGCTGTTCGAAATTCGATCGACCAAGAATTCATTTTAGGTCCACAAACAACAGCCGTTTCGGACTTGAAACACACTCACCGCCGCAAAATAACCATGGGGTCATTTATATAACTCAAGCACTTTCCGTTACACAGGGTGATCTAGACGTACTGTAGTATGTAGGTCCCCACTTTTGCCGACAGTCAGCTACAGTGGGAAGCTTTTGGGACACCCTATGTGCATGCAGTATGCTCTGCTATTCGGTTCGTGCAATTTTGTATAAGGTCGATGCCGAATTTCAGTCCCGCCCACAGCAGGCAACAACAACAATAACATCCATCTTGTATTTATGCACCAACCACAATCGTCATACTCATGATCACGTTTGTTGTTGATTCGAACCATCTCATTGCTCGCATAGTCTTTCAATGACGAACATCGTAACCGTCCGTCAGTGTCCGCCCTGATCACCATCGGCGCTCCGTTCACGCGATCGTTGAAGATAGCGACCGTTTTCTTCCCGCTCGGGCGCTGCATGCGGCGATGTCGATAAGTTAGGTACCGTATAGTACATTTATAATATTGTTTCCTGTTGTTTAGCATAGCGCGTTCCGTCCTATCCCTTCAAAAGAAGTCGTTATGTTACCATAAGGGATACCGCGTTATAAAAAACACTTAATCATGTCTCGAATCGGCATAGTTAAGCGCTCCCCGTTATAGTGGACTTCGCAGTGAACGAAGTTTCAGTGTCCTCTTCCTATACCTAACGGGCTAACTAACCCGTTATTGACAAGATTGATTGATTTTATTGAGCAAAAACTCTTCAAAATGTCAATGGCAGTTCTCAAACGGGATTGTTTATCGGGATCCCAGATATGAATATCGGCACTGTTATTTCTTGATGGAATTGAAACTTTCCCGATCGGGATTGACAGTCTGGATCGAAAATAAAAAACTGCAGCACCCACCTTGCTCTGCACAATGTCGCCTCGCACCAGCTTGTCGGCGAAATGATCACTTTTCGGGGAGTACCACTTTGCGCTTATCTCATTTCTGTTCCGCGAACTGCCCATGTGCACGTAATCGAGCTTGGTGCGCCACACTCTAAACGCAACTGATGTGTCCTGTATGCGCACAGAAACAAATTTTAGAGTCATGCGTAACAAGAACAATATATAGAAGCGCATATACAATCAAATTTTTCGGTTTTCCAAAAATCATGCCACAAACCAAACCATTGACGTTCAGAAACTAATCCGTCGCTAATTTTGGCGCTTACTCTCCGGGAAGAGTCTGTAAAATAATTTTACCGAGGGTGTCGGTAAAAAATGAAAACGCTGACTATCTGTAATTTTTACAGATTATATGTAAAAATTACAGACACTTTGTAAACGTTACAAACTGTCTGTAAAAATGGGTGAAAGCGCGGGAATCAAAAATGTTTCATATGAAAATATTCCTTGCTTATTGATAACGTTGTGTTGTCACTTATCCCTACTTTGTTTTAACAAGCTGTGCGTCTTTATTCAGCAGCTGCTAAAAATGTGATCTTTAATCATTCCGATGCGCAATGTTTGTCAAATTTCGCAAGATTCGTTGCGTCAGGTCCACAAATTGACACAAGATCAGTATGGGAACTCGAACAAAACTATATGGCAGGTAAATTTATGGAACAGGAACTGGACTTTGATCTTCGTGCGTTGTGCGGATTTTGAAACCTTTTTTGCGTTGATTTCCGTGTGATTAATTTGCCCAAAAATCCACCCAAGCTCCGCCAACCCTGAAATATAAGGCCTAAGCCTACGCTTGTGCTCAAGCATAGGACCGTGTTTACGCACAGAAAAGTGGGCGAATTTTGGGTGGATTTTTGGGCAATGAAATAAACTTCTTCATTTCAACAAAATTATATTCACTACTATTACTATCGTTTGAGAATGCTCGTAAGTCTCAATATTACAGGACCGGACTAATCAATTCGATTGAAACTCAACTCGGTTCGTTTCGCCGCCAACAGGATCGGCTGATCAGAAAGGCTGACGCCCATCATCACGTCGGTGTCAATAATCCAAACCGTCTAACACTAAACGCAACTGATGACCGCAATTTATTGAAGGCGAGATCTACTCCAAAAAAATGAACTCGTACCTCACTATTATAGCTCGCCTCCAATAGTGGTTTAGACTCGGCTTACGAGGCTTACTTTACCTACCCATGTCTAGTTCCAAGCCTAAACCACCACTATTGGAACGCGCATTAATTGTGTAGCCATTTCAACAGTTATATACTTGTCTTTTAATACCGAAAAAGTTCTACATATGTATTAAATGGTACTTTTTAGTTCTCATTTAGATTGTTCTCAACCATTTGCGTGTTTTGGTGGATATTTACAGTATGTACTTATGTATCCTGTCATTTTACGCAATCAACAAGTGATATTAGCACCCTGTTGCAGTGGAAATAAAATCACCGAAGTCTGTAAAGTCCCACTTTTACAAACTGTCTGTAAATTTACCAACATTCTGTAAAACGGCAGCTGCTATGCAACACACGTAATATTTTACAGCCAGTCTGTAAATTTTACCGACAGTTTATGTGCTCAAAATTTTAACGAGAATCTGTAAAATTTTTACCGAATTCGGTAAAATTCGGCCAAAATTTCCCGGAGAGTACCTGACTGAACTTGGTGAATTGGTGACCAGCTTCGTGCCTGTTGGACGCGAAGCATTTATGACAGATACAGGTGTAGCCCAAGCGGGGGCCAGGGATCAGGTCACAGTCTCTGCATGCATAGAGCGGGCCGCGAATCGGTTTCATGCCGCATCCATCGCACGTTGCACGCTCATGAATCAGTGTCATGTCCTCATGTGACTCTGTGTCCGCTGGTGACGCGTTGCTCAGGGTTTGGACACTTGGCACTCGCACTACGGATGCTCTTAAAAAATGGCTAATAGTTTTGTCGTCAACTCTATTCGTCAGATCTTTTCGTCAAATCAAGCAATAATACATTGAGCCCCAAATGAGCGCGAGAAATAACACATGCGATTCGATGAAAAGATTTGTCTCCGTTCTAAATAAAGTCATCGGAGACTTCCAGGTCCAGGTTGCTCGTATTTGGGGTTTGCGTCTGCTTTGGGGTTTTGAAACAAAAGCATTATTCTAGATATACGAGCCCAAGGATCCTGTTCGAAAACTTTCTGAACAAAAGCGCACGTGGCTCAGAAGGGCTCTTAATCGGAATTCTGCGGTACATTAAAAAAAAGAGCACGGCCACAAAGTTTTTGAATTGCGACCAACTGCGATGATGACGAGTTCTGTTGTGCAATCAATGCCAACAGTTGATAATTGGTCGGCAATCCTCTTGTCGAGTCATAGGGCGTATTCTGGCGACAAAATGGACAAGCCAATGACGTCGAAGCGCTGCCTGAGCCAGGGGAACGCTGAAAACTCAAATGCGATGTTGAACATGACAGGTTGTTCAATGCGCCATCATTTATGCCGCAAAAACATGCAGAAGACAAGCACGGACTTTGACATGGAATTTATTACGTGACCAATACAGAGTCAATAAACATTTACGTTGTGAACAAACAGGAACCGTCAATTTTGTTCATTGTAACGAGTACTCATGATGGATGTAGATTAACGCATGGGAGAATTACAGTACGTACATTTGGGGACCGACCATTCGTTCACTGTGTCGTGCTTTGACTGTACTTCGTTCGTTCGTTTCATCCACACGCAGCACATAATGTGACCAATTATAATTAAAAGGTACCACACCGCCAGTTTAATGCAAACACCCTCACAGAGACTAAACCGCCGCGTTTTGCCACCGGCACCCCAAATTGAAACTGGCCACGGGCAAAAATCGACGAAATGCATCTCGCGTCCACTCACCGTGCGGCGTGGCAATAAATTCACGACGCAATTCGCGCAAATTGTGTGTCCACATGTCAAAAGTTTGGCGGATGCGAGTCGGCCATAACAGATGCCGCAATCGAAAGGTGATCCCATGTCCCCGATATGTTGAACAAATCGGATTATTTTTACTAGGCACCACAGATTATAAATCTAAATGCACAATGAAAGCTTTCGGGAGACGTCGGAAAAACTAATTCATTTGTAGAGTAGCAGCATAGTTAGGGCCTTTCATGACAGGCACACATCATAAAATCAGCAGAACCGTTTTGATATTGCGTGCGTGCACCACCAACGAACGATTATTCACAAGTCTACGACCTTTCAAATCGACATAAAAGCACAAAAGCTGACGTGCCAGCAGGCTTTCTGGACATCAACACCGGGGGTCACACACAATCACCCCCTTCTTTTGCAAAATCCTTGGTGACTCATGACTCCCACGCCACCAATCTTTTGGGCTGCTCGAATCCATGACATGGAAAAGCTCTTGTCTGGCAAATGCAGTGTTGTTCAGCACAGAATTCTGATGCCAAATAATAATGTAATGAGCAAAAAAGTCCAAGCAATTAATGTGAGCGTTTCATGCTTCAACAATTAAAATAAAAGGTGTGACATATTCTTGACAACAGGATTCAGGTTTAATTATGAAAAATACTGTCAAAGCTAACAGGGGACTCCAATAAAACGCGAACACGTGCCAGTTACGTATTGCTGGGAAATTATAATTGTTCGCAATCAAAATTATTTCTCAAATCACAATGCAATCCATCTAAGCCACACTCTTTTTCTTCGGTCCATCAGGATTTCTATAAAAGTACGAGATGTATCTGTTCTCAGTAGCACTGTCCACCGTCGACGATCTATATTCCTTCAGGCTGTCCGTGTCCACAAACTGCCCTCTATCGGCGCGCAATTGTCGCAGTTCGGCCACGATCGCTCTTTCCTCTTCGTCGAGATCTTGCTCTCTTCTTTCCTTGAATTTCAGGAACTCGGGCAGCCGTCGTTCGTAGTCGGCAGCCAACGCCGCCAGTTTCGACTCTTTCTCAACGATCCGACGTTTCTCAATTTCGTTCATCACCTGAAAGAACCTTTCATTACCGTCAAACATCAATTGTAAACAAGAGTATTGATTCTTTAGGGTGAACACAACAGGACAACACTTGTGATAGTGACTGACACTGGCAATTTGGAATTACATTTGAATGGTCATTTAAATTCTTGACCTCGCACTGACCGTGGCCTGTCATTGGAATGGCGTTGCCGTGTCACGGCACGAACTCTCCCATGTTCTGGTGTGAAACATCAGTCAAGCACTGGCGCGCTAGTTGTATAAAAACACATTCGTGGCGTTAGCATAGAAGGGTCAATCAATGATATCCAGCGGACAAATGTTTCACGTAGCAAGATGGTCAGGCCATTTGTTGAACATCAAAATGCATCTGCCACAATGACCAAGCAAACAACCAATGACCGATCACCAAGCTCAATACTGGTTCGATTTTGACAGAAAAAACCATCGGTAAACCCTCTGACTGAGCGCTGTCACTCACCCATCCCTTCCTGGTGTTCTCCGGCACATCCTCCGGCAACATTGGCACATAATACGCAATGCGCAATCGGTCCAACACTTGGTGGAATGCTTGTCGATCGACGCGACGCAAACGCGACAACAACATGCGCCGATGGTCGAGCGATAGTTTGATCAGCTGACGCAGACGCGATGGTTTCTGGCAACGAGAACAATCGGACGGGTTGGGTTCGTATTTTTTACGAGTGACGTATTAATCAGAATTGGGCATTTCAGGTCACTATGAAGAACATTCACGACACAAACTGACAATTAGAACGCCAACTGCAGCTTGAGAACCAAATATATTGCACCTTTTGTTCCAAAAGTTTCACTCTTATGGAAAGTTGTTTAACTATGTGAGGGACTTCTCGTCACGGACGAAACATCACCGAATGAACACCACAAAATGCAAACTGAATCATAGGTACAAATGAAAACAACCAAATTCTCAACCTTGGGTGTGATCTTGGCCCATTCGTCCTTGAGTGCAATCCAATGGCGAATCAATGCTGTTTGATGCCCAACTGAAATAAGAATGCGGGCTTATAGTAATGTGGTCAAATCATCTCGTCAAATAAAGTCGTCGAACACGTGTACTAGTTTTCGCGCTCATTTGGGGCTCATGTGTTCGACAACTTCTTTGACGAGATGATTTGACGACAAAACCATTACCCAGAATGTGAATTCAAGAGATTTATCGAAAAAAGCCGACGTGATAATCAGCATCATCTAAAAACCAGAACACAAGCCCCCCCCAATCACCGACTTCTTGCTTGCAACGACGCGCCGCATCCCTTCAAGGCCGGATCGTCGAGCGGATGTTGCCTCACCGAATCCACCAACGTTTGTTTCCACAAATCCGTCTTGTCCTTCCGCACGCCGTACTCGGCACTGAACATACGTCGTACATCCAGCGGGGCGCTGCCAAAATAAGATGTAATTATTCGTCGTGGTGGTTGTTCACGGGGGAAATCAAGGTTGATGATCCGGTCGCGGCTTGCCTTGATCACGTGACTTGTCGCGTCAAGAATATTTCGAGATCTACTGAAGCCACCAATTTCGACCAGTGTGAAAGTTGTTCCCAGTCAGATACAACAAATACATACATTTCTATCGCTGGTCGAAATTAGTGACATCAGGACAGTTGGACTAATTTAGCAACGCAAAAAAGTCTCGTGATCAAGGCAATACCGGACCGAACAGCCAGTTTGATATCGTCCTCAAAAATATTTCAATACGTTTTGCTCAGATTACCATTTTAGTTCCTCCACGTCCTGATAAGCGACTTTCGGTTGCAATGGGTCGAGTTTGGGCAGCCAGTCTTCTTTCTTCGTGCGCAGGTACAGATCATCTGCAGAAAGTGTGCAAGATTTCTCAAAAAACAAAAAAACAGAAAAATGGTTCGTCGACCCCTACCTCGTTTCATATGCAGATCGTAAGCAACGTCGGTCTTCTGCTCCCAGAGTTTCGAGAGATTCTTGAGGTAATCGGCGGCTGAAATGGCACGAATTCAGTCGGTGGGCAAAACATTATCATAAATCAGATAAATCACAAAGCACCCACACGTGTGATCAAGTTGAGCGGCTTTCTTGTGCCAAAAATCAGGGTCCTCTTGCTCGGGGTCAGTGGCAGCAACCTGGAATCAAGACGTGACAACAATATTCGGCAATCTTGTGAGTTGGTACAACATTCCGAACCAATGGTGTCGCTGGGAAATCAAAAAGTCAGGATACCGGACACCCATAATCCAAAATTTTCGGATACCGGATTCCCAAAATGAAAAATCTCGGATAACAGGAGGGTTGCCCCCTAAAATAAAATAACGGATACTCGGGGCCGGGGGGGGGGGCTTGCTGAAAAGGTCAATTTTTAAGAGGAAAATTGAGCAAAATTGGTGTTGGTATTATGGCACAAAATAATGGTCGTTTTGGGGGTTATGCTTGCAAGCGATTTTGGAGGGAAAATGGGGAATTTTTACGGTTTTCAGGAAAGTTTAGCGTAGGATACCCCTGGACAAAAAGTCAGGATACCCCTAGGTGAAAATAAAGATACCGGATGCCAGGGGGAGTGACCCCCTCCCCTTCAACGACACCACTGTTCCGACCAAACAACAAAAATTCGCAGCGACGCTTTTTGCAAACCGGACGGATAGCCACTGACAAAAGTACTGGTCAGGAGCGGGGGGGGGGCCCAAAACCCAAAATGATTCCACTGCCAGTCCTAAAAAGGGCAACGAGGTTCACTGCAGGATGTCTTTCGCGCCAAGCACACTGTTCTTTGGGCGATAAAAGAAAACCAGTAAAAAAGACATGAAATTCACAGATATTGGTCGCACAATGACTATGTAAGAATTGGTCAAATTTTTTTCCTGAATCGTGAAGAGGGAAAGTGACGGGGCAATGACGTTGCGTTGCGTGATCGCACACAAAGTATGTAGTAAAGAGAATGTTTCAGACCTGCGGCAACGCGGTTGATCTGCTAGATTATTTTCAGCTGAAAATGTTTTGTCAAAAATACAAGTAGCATAGTGGTTAAGGTTGAACCTGAGGATCAGGGTAGATGAATTCTGATTTAGTCATTGTGCGACCAATATAAAGGCAGTCTACGGGAGGTTGTCACTCAGCCCCCAAATACCGTAACCCACCGCAAGTGAGATCGTTGCGAGACCCATGCTGATCGCTGCTTATCGACACGTGTATTAGCGGCAGCAAGCTGGAAATTGTCATCGTGCGCGCCGATCACCAAAACTTCGAAATGTTGGTTGGTGTTGGCGCTAACACGCAAAACATAGATAAAAAATAAAATGGTCTCGACACTCGACACGATCCTTGCAGTTCAAAATTACGGTGGGTTACGGTATTCGGGGGCTGAGCAACCTCCCGCAGACTGCCTTTAATTTATTCCCTCCCACCTGTCTGGCAGCGTATCTGAACCTGCGATGTCGTGTCCCAGTGCAATGCAATGATCGAATGTTGACAACAGTGCAGCTTGTCGATGGTGCACTGGCACAGACACGAATCGAAACCAGTGCACGGAGTACAGACATGATTACCTTGAAGAATCAGGGTAGAAAGGGGGCTATTGCTCAAAAAGTGGACCAAATATTTATTGCATAAACCGTCAATGCAACGGTGATTATTCATGGAAAATCAGATCGAACTTGGCAAAAAATAACTTTTATTAATCACTGCACGCCTGGACGTGAAAAACGAGTAAAATAAAAACTGCAGTCAATTGTAACACCAATATTCTGCATGTAAATAGAAAACGGCGGACTTAGGTTGAACACGGAAACCGGAAATGATTCAGGCATGCAAACGGTGCTTTTGCAGCAATGATGACAAAAGCCAGTGTGCTGACGTCAAAGGCCCGCGTGTTGACGCAAATGGCAACTACTGACACGGAAATATTTCCGTGTTCCGTGAAAATAAAAAAAAACACGGAACACGGAAACCGGAAATATTTCGTATGTAAATTATTTCCGTGTTCCGCTTTCCGCGTTCAACCTAAGTCCGCCCCAAGACTGGAAAGTACGACTGGTTTGCCTTTACAAAGGCCTGATCTCTGTGCAAGCAGCTGAGCAGATGTTTGCTTCGCGGAATTTGATGAATCAAAGAATCGGCAGCCCAAAGTGCTCAACAGCAGACAACAAAACACAAAAACTGGCAACAGATGGACATGGATACGCATAAAATATTCAGAGCCAAGCAGAAACGAAAAGTGAGGGAGTGGATAATCATACCTAGGCTTGAATCAATTTTCAGGACCATACAAATTCATCGAAACATCTGCAGTTTTAGCCGACACACAAGCGATTCATGATTCACTGACTTGAATACCGAACGGAAACTCGCTGATCACCATCTTCCAGCCACGCACAACCACACGCAACTCATAGTTGACGAGACCGCACTGCACCACATCATCACCGAACTGTGCGTACATCGCTGCTTGGATATCGGGCAGAAGAACATCCCACAACTGAGCACCACCTTGATCCGCAGGCAAACGAATATAGCGCCCATTGATTTTCAAAACGAATTCGCCACGATCGATTGCCAACGTGCACAGCCGGTCACACAACGTGGCGAGATCAGTCAGTGATAGCCTGATAACGTCAGTTTCATAGTTGGGAAAAAAGCACACACGTTTCAGTTTGGGATGACGGACCAGATCGGTGATCAGCGACTGCAGTGTCGCGAGGTCGTTCACGTCAAAATGAGCGTCGCCATACAACTCCAGTGACTGAAAAAAGATGACTCAAGTCAAATATGCAAGGAGCATTTGTTAGGTGAGAACAACAGTGCAGTCCAATTTGAGAGGCACCTACCTGGTTCGATTGGTTGTCGGGCCCAATAACCAGGGTTTATTTTTTCAAAATAGGTTACCGCAAGAAGACAAAATACTGAGAAATTCAGCAGCTTTTTTCTGCTGAAATGCCACCAATTTGTTAGCCTATTTGACCTAGTATAAAGATTTAGTACCTAGCTTTTACGCTACTAAATTTGAAAATTCAAAGAACTCCGCAGCACAAAGCTACTAAATTTGCTCAAAACTTGATGCCACAAATGCATCCTTTGTGTCCTGATACAGGCTTGTTTCTTCCTCACTCCCAATCACGCAGTCCCCATGAACTCACCTTCAGTTCACTGAACACTTCCGCATCGATGGTGGACAGAAAGTGAGGCACATTCACGGCGACATCAAAGGACAACTCCAGTTCCTCGAGCTCTCCATGTGCGAGTGCATTCAACGCAGCTGTCACACTTTGTTCATCGTTGTGAAAGATGCTGAGCGATCGCAGGTGTTGCGGTGGGTTGTCGACAAACACCGACGGATCGAGCGGTGAATAACCGCCACATAGTGTAACCTGCGTTTTTTGCACAAAACATCGTAAGCGTTGTGTGTTTATGCCGCGATTGCCCATCAGTGGACCTGCTAACGTGACACTCCATCCCGTTCCAGAACAAGCAGGCTCCCGTAGGTTACATAAATGGTTTGCATCTCAGATAATTTAGACAGTAACATTTACCACTGAGATTAAAGCCGTATGCATTCGCAACAGGGTATTTTATTTCAAATGAGATCCAGGTTCCACGAGCAAAGAAATCTCCGATTTTTATACGCCAAAAAGACGCGCTGGCACCGAAAACATGGTCAAAGCACTGAAAAGCATAAATTTTAGGTGCCATTGTACTGGCATCTATGCCTTCCAAGTGCCAGCAGGGCACCTAAATTTAGCAGAAAAAACACTGATTCACACAAAAGATTCAAATCTGTAAACATGAAAGAACACAACCAACTTTTCGAAACCGGTGAGCAAACGGTGTCCAGTCGCGCGTCAATGTTGCGAACCCCTTTACCTCCAGTTCGATTGGAACATCGCCGGTCGAATGACGTAGCGGCGATATGGCGTCAATGACGCTCGTTGAATCTCAAAAACACAATTTTGTCCCGTTTCGACGATAACGAGTGGTTTTTTTGGGCGACGAGCTATACTTGCGGATGGAACATGGTTTTTTAGACACTTTTTAGGTGCAATTTGCACCTAAAATTTCAGAATTGCGCTTAAAAATTGGAGGGTTATGTGCAAGTTGCACCCAGATTTTTGAACACCTTGAACTGTCCTTTACTTGTGATTATCGCCATTTGTGTACATAGTAAAAGGCAAACCACGTCAACACGAGCCCGATTTCGCAGCTGGCAGAATAGTGAAACATTCATACGTGGCTGCTGATGTTACACGTTGAAGAATACAAAGTGGAGCATGATGATTTTCTCTTTCTATTCGTTTTGAATACACATCACTTTCGAAATCGGGCTCGCGGTTGGCGTAGCTTGTAACGACAAGACACGTGCAACTGTACGAACAAATACAACAACAACTAACATATTTCGATTTTGAGCAGCCCCAAACGTTGCAGATTCATTGCTGCCATGGTGTCAATCAGTTGACAGAAATCATCATCGGCAGTCACATGATCATCAACGCACATGTGAACGTGCGTCACTTTGGTGCAATAGCTCACAACGCGACACACAACGTCCATTTTCTGGCAGACATTGTGGGCATCAAACATAAACACGAGCCTGCGAGTATCCTCTTCGAACTTGATCGACGGTACTGGCTGTAACGCTTTGCCCATTTAGGCACATATACCACCGAAAATAAAATAATTTGGAGACACGGGGTGACCCACCCAGTGGTGTCGTTGAGAAATCGAAATTTTCCCATACCCAGCCCAATTTTCGGGAAATTTCCCATACATACCCCCAAAAATCAAAAATTTCCCATACCAGGGGGGGGGGGTTTCTCCAAAAACTCAAAAATTTCCTATACCCGAGGGTGGGGGTTTTGAAAAAGTGACCCCAAAAATCTTCTAAAAGTGCCAAAAATTGGTCTAAAAAGCGCTTAAAACATAGTTTTCTTGCGGCAGCAAGCGATTTTTGACATTTTTGGACGAAAAATGGTCAATTTTGGTGCTTCTCGGGGTCAAAAAGTCATTTCTTAGGGGTGCTTGTTCCAAAAGTGAAAAATTTCCCATACCCCCGGCCGATTTCCCATACCCCATACCGGGGGGGTCCCCCCCCCCCCCCCCAACGACACCACTGGACCCAACAAGAACGGAAACCTTTTTGTGAGGCAAGATCTCTCATCCGTTGACGCATGTGGAGCAGAGGTCGCAATCGGGCCGGGTTTGGCCGGCCCGGCCCGACCCGTACCCCCAAATCTCCGGCCCGGCCCGAACCCCCAAATCTCCGGCCCGGCCCGAATTTTTGGCTCAGATTTTAACCCAATTTTTGTCATAATTTTGCGATTTTTTTGAACCTATTTTTTTGGTTGAAAACAACGGTGTTGCAGGGGGGTGGGGGCTGGGGGGTCCCCCCTAGGTACAGTAGGTAGGTAGGTTGACGCGCCATCTTGGTACATAATAACAGTAGGTAGGTCGCCGCCCGGCTGCTGGCACAGTAAGTTGCGATTTTTGGCTCAAAATGGCATAAAATCGGCATTTTTCACTCCAAATAGGCGAAAAATCGCGCGCTACGCCCGAAATGAGCGTTTTAGAGCGCATTTTCATCAATATTTAGACCTAAAAATTTTTATCCGCCCCCACCCCCTAGCTCGGCCGGTCGGTACAGTAGGAGGTGGGCTGCCTTTGACACCCCACATTTTTGGTCGTGGTAGTACAGTAGGTTGCCGCCCCGCCTGGGTAGCTACATCACTGGACAATACTGATCACTTGCTTGCCGAATCCGTCAGAAATTTTAGTATTTTTGACAAAAAATCCCTACTTTTTCAGTAAAATAAGTCACTTCAGAAGCTTCGGGCCGGGGTGCCCGGCCCGGCCCGACCCTCCAAATCTCCGGCCTGGCCCGGCCCGAGCCAAAAGCCCAAAATCGCGGCCCGGCCCGAGCTCGGGCCGGCCCGATTGCGACCTCTGATGTGGAGACACGTTTAGCCAGTGCTGTGGCTGGGGGGGGGGGTGTGGGGTCCCCCTCAATCAATGGTACCCTATCCGCCCCGGCCTGGTACGCTACCCCCTACCCACCCGCTCTGGTACCCTACCCCCTAACCGCCCCGCCCTGGTACCCTACCCGCCCTGATTTTTACCCTCGAAATGCCCATTTTTCAAAAATGCCCAAATTTCAACCGAAAACCCTAAAAAGTGCAAAAAATCTCGCGCTGCGAGCGATATATGTACTTTTTAGTACATAAAAACAGGCCCCCGAAAAAACTTCATGTTGTACCCTACCCGCCCCGAAAAATCCCCCCCCCTCCCCCCAAACCGGATTCCGCCCTCCAAAATCCCAGGTACACTACCCCCCTACCCGCGCCCCGATTTTTTCCACCTATGTACCCTACCCGCCCCGCCAAAGTAGCCACAGCACTGCGTTTAGCACAGCATTGGCGATTTAGTTTTGTGTAAAAAATTTGGCGTGGTCAAGTGTATTGACGAATGCAGATGTTTGAAAGTATTAATTTGGCGCCGACTTGCTTCAATGCCTTTTGTATTCATTCCATCAACGTTGAGCAATTCTAGCTAACCTCAGGCACACGCAACCACTTTTTTTCGATCTTGATCTCCTCAACGTGCGACCAAGCGTCACTGGTGTGCATTTGTTGGTTGAATGCGTGACACACGAGTGACGCGATGCGTTTGTCACGTGCAGTGGTCAGATGTGGAAACACGTACTTGCCAAGCAGTTGCATCACTTGTGGTGGCATTGGCACTTTGGACCGTGGAGGCGGGCATTCTGGTTGGGCTGATGTCTGCAAATGTGTATGAAACGCAGTCATTCACGTCAGATTCAGCAGTGGCTGTCCGCAAGTCGACAAGGCCAAAAAAGTCAAACAAGCACGTGTTTAGAAATTGACTTTGAAGCGTCACCACGACCGATATCACACATTTAAAAGCAATATCGATTGACCACGCATCGCCATCACCAAAGGATCCCAAAAAAAACTGGGCACTAACTACATTTAGAAGTTCTATTAAATAAATGTCTTGTCAATATTGACAGCCAGCAGAAAAATAAAAAGAAAAATTGCGTGTCCCGCCCAACACCATACCGTTTGCTCACGTGCCGTCCGCGATTGTTTCTCGACCGGTTCGGTGCCCTCGGTTTGCATGATGATTTGTGGCTCGCGAGTGTTGTCGCTGTTTTGGAACACGAAAATGAAGCGAAACCCTGGATGCACATGAGATAAGCAGTGGTACTCAAGAACGACAACAAAAACGGGATTTCAGGTTGAACAAAGGTATTTCATCAAGAAACCGTTTCCGAAACGGTAGAAGAAAAGGAAAGCAGTTCGAACTCGTGTTTATAAACGACTTTTACTGCTTAGAATATCCAATCAATCAATGCATCAGTACAAATCAACCACGCATAAAATAGAGAAGAAAAACAGCGAAATAAAAAACTTTATAGTTTATGGTGAAATCAACACACAGACGGAAAACGAACACTGACGCGCAATGCAATAGCCAACATGGCGAATACAAAAAGAGAGAAAATATTCCTGACAAATTATTCACACGGTAGAATAGAACACAGTGCTGTCTACAAAATACCACACTTGAATACAAGCAGCCGAGCTTGATGCATTGCAGCTTGATGTTTCAAAATACTAAATAAGCTCTGAGTGCCCAGCAGCGGATAGAGACAGCAGAGATGAAAATGCATCAAATAGTCACGTCACGGTTTGACACTCATTCGCACACAAGCAACAGAAGCATCACTCGAATTTATGGATCGCAATGTTCTTTCTCTTCATGAACTTTCGCACAAAACTTTCGGTAGGCGGGCGCAACCAAAGTTCAACGAATGTGGCCATTTAAACGGGACTTTTTTGCACCCGACCACCCACTGATACGCAATGCAAAGTAGCCAACAGGGTGAACACAAAAAGGAAATTCGTGGAAGTATTCTTCTTGAGGTTGGACAAAAGAAAAAACAATGTGCTTTGGGTGAAATGCCACATGTGAATACCGCACAGGCAGCTGAGCAAACTTTGTGCTACGCGGAATTGGACGAATCAAGGAACTCACAGCTCAATGTGCTCAACTGCAGACACTCAAACACACAAAAAATGGACAGCGGATAGTCATGGTTACGCATCAGACTTAGTCAGGCAGAAACGAAAACCGAGGAAATAGAGATTCATACATTCATTCATTCAATATGTTCGAATATTGAGAAAGAAAAGCCCCGTGTTGGTTTATGATCATATTAGACAGATCAATAAGGCAAAAGGCGCAAACAATTTTCACGACCGTTCAAATTCATCCATACGCACGCATTCTGGTCAACCAAGCGCTTGAAAGACTCTAATATAGAACGAATTCACCGATATCGCCATCTCCCAACCACGCACAAGCACACGCAACGGACCATTGTTGACGCGATCGCACTGCACCACCACATCATCACCGAACTGTGCGTGCATCGCTGCTTGTATATCGGGCAGTGGAACATCGCGCAAAGCAGCACCACCTTGATCCGCAGGCAAACGAATTTTCCAATAATCGATTTCCAAAACGAAATAGCCACGATCGATTGCCAACGTGAGCAGCTGGTCACACAACGTGGCGAGATCAGTCAGTGATAGCCTGATGTCCTCAGTATGGGAACCTTTGAAGATTACACGATTCAGTTTGGGATGACGGGCCAGATCGGTGATCAGCGACTGCAGTGTTGCGAGGTCGTTCACATCAACATGCACGGCCTCACACAAGTCCAGTGATTGAAAAAAGATGGATCAAGTCAAATATGCAACAAAGAATAGTGCTGGGTGAGAACAACAACGCAGTCCAGTTCGACAGGCACCACCTGGTTCGATTGGTTGTCGGGCCCAATAACCAGGGTTTATTTATTCAAAATAGGTTACCGCAAGAAGCCAAAATACTGAGAAATTTACTAGCCTTTTTCTGCTGAAATGTCAATTTACTAGCCTTTTTGACCTAAGCATAAAGATTTAGTAGGAAGCTTTTACGCTACTAAAGTTGAAAATTCAAAGCTACAAAGCTAATTTCAAAGCTAAATTCACAGCCACAAAGCTACTAAATTTGCTCAAAACTTAATTCCACAAATGCATCCTCTGTGTCCTGACAAAGGCTTGTTCCTTCCTCACTCCCAATCACGCAGTCCCCATGAACTCACCTTCAGTTCACTGAACACATCCGCATCGATGGTGGACAGAAAGTGACGCACATTCACGACGACGTTCGTATGAAGCCACAAACTCAGTTCCTCCAGCTGTCCATGTGCGAGTGCATTCAACGCAGCTGTCACACTTTGTGCGTCGTTGTGACTGATGTTGAGCGATCGCAGGTGCTGCGGTGGGTTGTCGACAAACACAGACAGATCGAGCGGTGAACCAAAGCCATATAGTTTAACCTGCATTTTTTGCACAAAAGATCGTGAGCGTTGTGTTTTTATGCCGCGATTGCCCATCAGTGAACCAGCTAACGTGACACTCCATCCACTTCCAGAACGAGCAGACTCTCGCAGGTACGTAAATGGATTTCTCAGATAATTTAGTAACGTTTACCACTGAGATATATGCATTCACAGCAGGGTGTTTTATTTCAAATGAAATCCAGGTTCCACGGGCAAAGAAATCTCCGATTTTTATACGCCAAAAAGATGCTCTGGAACCAAAAACCTGGTCAAAGCACTGGACAGCATAAATTTTAGGTGCCATTGTACTGGCATATATGCTTTCTAGGTGCCAGCAGGGCACCTAAATTTAGCAGAAAAACACTGATTCACACAAAAGATGCAAATCTGTAAACATAAAAGAACACAACCAACTTTTCGAAACCGGTGAGCGAACGGTGTCCAGCCGTGCGTCAATGTTGCGTACCCCTTTACCTCCAGTTCGATTGGAACATCGCCGGTCGAATGAAGCAGCGGCGATATGGCGTCAATTTTGTTCGCTGAAACTCAAAAACACAATTTTGTTCCGTTTCGACGATAACGAGTGGAGTGTATGGGCGACGAGCTATACTTGCGGATGGAACGCAACCGTATTTTTATGAAAAACATACCAGAGAACGAAGTTTTTTAGACACTTTTAGGTGCAATTTGCACCTAAAATTTCAGAATTGCACTTACAAACTGGAGGGTTAGGTGCATGTTGTACATAGATTTTTGAACACCTTAAAGTGTCCTTTACTTGTGATTATCGCCATTTGTGTACATAGTAAAAGGCAAACCACACCAACACGAGCCCGATTTCGCAGCTGGCAGAATAGTGAAAGGGATGTATAGCAGTGTTATTATTTATTTCTTATAAATGCGAGCAAGACTTATACTAATAGAGTAGTTTCAAGCTGCATATATAGTTTCGGACCCTCTCACGAGACTATATATGTCACAATGCATCCGGGTCCTCACCAGTCATGAGATGCACTGCTCCGTACGTTTTTGATTTGAAATTTGAAACATTTATACGTGGCTGCTGATCTGGGAAATGTTACACGTTGAAGAAATAAGAAATGTTGAAGAATACCAAGTGGAGCATGATGATTTTCTCTTTCTACTCGTTTTGAATACACACCACCTTCAAAATCGGGCTCGTGTTGGCGTAGCTTGCCGTTGCAAGACACGTGCAACTGTACGAACAAACACAACAACAACTAACATGTGTCGATTTTGAGCAGCAGCAAACGTTGCAGATTCATTGCTGCCATGGCGTCAATCAGTTGACGGAAATCATCATGGGCAATCATATCATTAAAAAACACCATGTGAATGTGCGTCACTTTGGTGCAATAGCTCACAACGCGACACACAACGTACATTTGCTGGCAAACGGTGTTGGGATCAAACACCATGACGAGCCTGCGAGCATCCTCTTCGAACTTGATTGACGGTACTGGCTGTAAAGCTTTGACCATTTAGGCACATATATAGTAAATTTCTAATTTCGTTGCCTCACGCATTCTTACAGACGCAGGCAAACTCCCGTTCGAAGTCGAAGCAGGCAACAAGCTCAGCACACAGTGAACAAGCCACGCAGCTGCCTAGGGATCGGCGTCGGTGTCGGAAAAAAGTCGGTGTCGGTACCGACACTACTAATGTCGGTGTCGGTGTCGGCGGCCAAAAGTGTCGGTTTTTCTGAGGTGTCGGTAGTGTCGGTATGCAACTTTTTCACCCCATGGTTATACCAAAACTGCTAATTTTTCTTGAACTTTGCGTTCCCAAATAAAAGTTTCAATATTTTTGCATCATGGTTTTTAACGGCCACCTGAGGTGGCGGTCTCACCACTTGAGATTTCCAAATCGCCACTTGAATTTCGACTCAGGTGGCTATTATCGCTACTTGCATGATGTGACCAGGTTGAGAACCTTGGTAATTTATCCAATTCCAATTAATAAAGTGCTGTTCACCCAAATTTCACCGTTTTCCCGTTCAACCCGTCCTACAATTTGCGCTGCGCGCTTTTTAATTTGTGATTTTGGCCCGAAAATAATAAACTTCGTTCCAAAATCGCCACTGCGATTTTGAAATCAGATCACATTTTCGCTTTTGAAAAAAATAAACTCTATTTACACTCAACTACCTGTCTTTTGCAAGCGAGCCGTTGTATTCGAGAGGGAACAAACGAAAGAGGAACACGAAATTTCAGTCAATGAGTAACCTGCTCTAGGAAATGGCGTCCTGACGCTTGAAAGGGCCGAAATTAAAAATGTTTCGTTTGTAAATGACAACAAATACATGGCCAACAGCTTTAGCACATTAGCGCGAAATCTCGGAACAACTACGATAAACACGCTCAAGAGCGATTTTGATAGCTTCATCGTCATACTTTATACTCATTGTCCAAGCCCCCAAAATACAAATACCAGCACACCGTGCACCAACCAAAACCACTGTCATGTCAAGAAATTTTTTTTGTTATTTTGAGCTACTATCCAAGGAAAATAGGCAAGGAAATTTCAGACATGCGCAATTTCCTTGTGTGAAATCATTCTAAGTTCTCTAATAACGATCCAAAGCACAATAATGCCCCAAAGGTACGAATTTTGCGCTAAAATTGCGAGTTTTTGACGAAAAAAAACAGCCGAAGTCGGGGTCGGAAAAATTTGAACTGTCGGCGTCGGTGTCGGCATGTTTTTTCGTTGGTGTCGGTACTTTCCAAAAAAGCGTCGGTGTCGGTGTCGGTCCACATGACCGATGCCGATCCCTACAGCTGACACACACAGCTTGACTGAAACATTCGAAACGCACACGACCCAGCTGCGTGGCTTGTTGACTGTGTGTTGAGCTTCTTGCCTGCCTCGACTTCGAACGGCAGTTTCCCTGCGTCTGTAAGAATGAGGCAACGAAATTAGAAACTTACTATACCACCGAAAATACATGGGGTGACCCAACAAGAACGGAAACACTGTTGTGAGGCCAGATCTCAGCCGCTGACGCACGTGGAGACACGTTTAGCACAGCGTTCGAAAGCATTGACGAGTTAGTTTTGTGTAAAAAATTTGGTGCGGTCAAGTGCATTGACAAATGTACATGTTTGAAAGCATTAATTTGGCGCCGATCTCCTTCAAGGCCTCATGTTTTCATTCAATCAACGTTGAGCAAATTACAGCTAACCTTGTCGTGTCCTCTGTACCCCCGCGCTATGATATTGATCTCCTCAACGTGCGACCAAGCGTCTCCGGTGTGCATTTGTTGGTTGAATGCGTGACACACAAGTGACGCGTTGCGTTTGTCACGTGCAGTGGTCAGATGTGGAAACACGTACTTGCCAAGCAGTTGCATCACTTGCGGTGGCATTGGTACTGGGGATGGAAGCGCGTAT
The DNA here is from genome assembly GCA_030248065.1 of Rhynchonema sp. JSB1_4. Classification (NCBI taxonomy): domain Eukaryota; kingdom Metazoa; phylum Nematoda; class Chromadorea; order Monhysterida; family Xyalidae; genus Rhynchonema; species Rhynchonema sp. JSB1_4. The sequence goes on from JASAMV010005303.1 coordinate 39,611, forward strand.
TCTGGTTGGGCTGATGTCTGCAAATGTGTATGAAAGGCAGTCATTCATGTCAGATTCAGCAGTGGCTGTCCGCAAGTCGACAATGCCAAAAAAGTCAAACAAGAACGTCCAGAAATTGACTTTGAAGCGTCACCACGACCGATATCACACATTTAAAAGCAATATCGATTGACCACACATCGCCATCACCAAAGGATCCCAAAAAACTGGGCACTAACTACATTTAGAAGTTCTATTAAATAAATGTCTTGTCAATATTGACAGCCAGCAGAAAAATAACGAAAAGAAAAATTGCGTGTCCCGCCCAACACCATACTGTTTGCTCACGTGCCGTCCGCGATTGTTTCTCGACCGGTTGGGTGCCCTCGGTTTGCATGATGATTTGTGGCTCGCGAGTGTTGTCGCTGTTTTGGAACACGAAAATGAAGCGAAACCCTGGATGCACAGGAGATAAGCAGTGGTACTCACGAACGACAACGCAAACGGGATTTCAAGTTGAACAAAGGTATTTCATCAAGAAACCGTCTGCGAAACGGTAGAAGAGAACGGAAAGCAGTTCGAACTCGTGTTGATAAACGACTTTTACTGATTAGAATATCCAATCAATCAATGCACCAGTACAAATCAACCACGCATAAAATAAAGAAAAGCAGCGAAATAAAAAACTTTATAGTTTATGGTGAAATCAACACACAGACGGAAAACGAACACTGACGCGCAATGCAATAGCCAACATGGCGAATACAAAAAGAGAGAAAATATTCCTGACAAATTATTCACACGGTAGAATAGAACACAGTGCTGTCTACAAAATACCACACTTGAATACCAGCAGCCGAGCTTGATGCATTGCAGCTTGATGTTTCAAAATACTAAATAAGCTCTGAGTGCCCAGCAGCGGAGATAAAAATGCATCAAATAGTCACGTCACGGCTTGACACTCATTCGCACACAAGCAGCAGAAGCATCACTCGAATTTATGGATCGCAATGTTCTTTCTCTTCATGAACTTTCGCACAAAACTTTCGGTAGGCGGGCGCAACCAAAGTTCAACGAATGTGGCCATTTAAACGGGACTTTTTTGCACCCGACCACCCACTGATACGCAATGCAAAGTAGCCAACAGGGTGAACACAAAAAGGAAATTCGTGGAAGTATTCTTCTTGAGGTTGGACAAAAGAAAAAAAAGCCAACAGGGTGAACACAAAAAGGAAATTCGTGGAAGTATTCTTCTTGAGGTTGGACAAAAGAAAAAACAATGTGCTCTGGGTGAAATGCCACATGTGAATACCGCACAGGCAGCTGAGCAAACTTTGTGCTACGCGGAATTGGACGAATCAAGGAACTCACAGCTCAATGTGCTCAACTGCAGACACTCAAACACACAAAAAATGGACAGCGGATAGTCATGGTTACGCATCAGACTTAGTCAGGCAGAAACGAAAACCGAGAAAATAGAGATTCATACATTCATTCATTCAATAAGTTCGAATATTGAGAAAGAAAAGCCCCGTGTTGGTTATGATCATATTAGACAGATCAATAAGGCAAAAGGCGCAAACAATTTTCACGACCGTTCAAATTCATCCATACGCACGCATTCTGGTCAACCAAGCGCTTGAAAGACTCTAATATCGAACGAATGCACCGATATCACCATCTCCCAACCACGCACAAGCACACGCAACGGACCATTGTTGACGCGATCGCACTGCACCACCACATCATTCCCGAACTGTGCGTGCATCGCTGCTTGGATATCGGGCGGTGGAACATCGCGTAAAGCAGTATCACCTTGATCCGCAGGCAAACAAATAGAGCGCATCCTGATTTCCAAAACGAATTCGCCACGATCGATTGCCAACGTGCGCAGCTGGTCACACAACGTGGCGACATCAGTCAGTGACAGTGTGATGTCATCATCGCTTGCGTTGACCGATACATTATTCAGTTTGGGATGACGGGCCAGATCGATGATCAGCGACTGCAGTGTTGCGAAGTCGTGCACGTCAAGAATCATGGCGCTACACAACCTCAATGACTGAAAAATGTTGACTCAAGTCAAATATGCAACAAAGTATATTGTTAGGTGAGAACAACAGTGCAGTCCAATTCGAGAGGCACCCAGCTGGTTCGATTGGTTGTCGGGCCCAATAACCAGGGTTTATTTTTTCAAAATAGGTTACTGCAAGAAGCCAAAATACTGAGAAATTTAGCAGCTTTTTTCTGCTGAAATGCCAATTTACTAGCCTTTCGAAGTCGAAGCAGGCAACAAGCTCAGCACACAGTGAACAAGCCACGGAACTGCCTAGGGATCGGCGTCGGTGTCGGAAAAAAGTCGGTGTCGGTACCGACACTACTAATGTCGGTGTCGGCGGCCAAAAGTGTCGATTTTTCTGAGGTGTCGGTAGTGTCGGTATGCAACTTTTTCACCCCATGGTTATGCCAAAACTGCTAATTTTTCTTGAACTTTGCGTTCCCAAATAAAAGTTTCAATATTTTTGCATCATGGTTTTTTAATGGCCACCTGAGGTGGCGGTTTCACCACTTGAGATTTCCAAATCGCCACTTGAATTTCGACACAGGTGGCTATTATCGCTACTTGCATGATGTGACCAGGTTGAGAACCTTGGTAATTTATCCAATTCCAATTAATAAAGTGCTGTTCACCCAAATTTCACCGTTTTCCCGTTCAACCCGTCCTACAATTTGAGGTCGTGCACGTCAAGAATCACGGCGCTACACAACCTCAGTGACTGAAAAATGTTGACTCAAGTCAAATATGCAACAAAGTATATTGTTAGGTGAGAACAACAGTGCAGTCCAATTCGAGAGGCACCCAGCTGGTTCGATTGGTTGTCGGGCCCAATAACCAGGGTTTATTTTTTCAAAATAGGTTACTGCAAGAAGCCAAAATACTGAGAAATTTAGCAGCTTTTTTCCGCTGAAATGCCAATTTACTAGCCTTTTTGACCAAAGCACAATGATTTAGTACCTAGCTTTTACGCTACTAAATTTGAAAATTCAAAGACTTCCGCAGCCACAAAGCTACTAAATTTGCTCAAAACTTAATGCCACAAATGCATCCTTTGTGTCCAGCAGTGGTGTCGTTGAGAAATCGAAATTTTCCCATACTCAGCCCAATTTTCGGGAAATTTCCCAAACATACCCCCAAAAATCAAAAATTTCCCATACCAGGGGGGGTTTCTCCAAAAACTCAAAAATTTCCCATACCCGAGGTTGGGGGTTTTGAAAAAAATGACCCCAAAAATCTTCTAAAGGTGCCAAAATTGGTCTAAAAAGTGCTTAAAACAGAGTTTTCTTGCGGCAGCAAGCGATTTTTGACATTTTTGGACGAAAATGGCCAATTTTGGTACTTCTCGGGGTCAAAAAGTCATTTCTTAGGGGTGCTTGTTCCAAAAGTGAAAACTTTCCCATACCCCCGGCCGATTTCCCATACCCCATACCAGGGGGGTAACCCCCCCCCCCCTAACGACACCACTGGTGTCCAGGCTTGTTCCTTCCTCACTCCCAATCACGCAGTCCCCATGAACTCACCTTCAGTTCACTGAACACTTCCGCATCGATGGTGGACATAAGGTGACGCACATTCACGACGACGATCGAAGACAACTCCAGTTCCTCCAGCTGTCCATGTGCGATTGCATTCAACGCAGCTGTCACACTTTGTGCATCGTTGTGAAAGAGCGATCGCAGGTGTTGCGGTGGGTTGTCGACAAACACCGACGGATCGAGCCAGGAATCACGGCCAAGTCTAACCTGCGTTTTTTGCACAAAAGATCGTAAGCGTTGTGTTTTTATGCCGCGATTGCCCATCAGTGAACCAGCTAACGTGACACTCCATCCACTTCCAGAACGAGCAGACTCTCGCAGGTACGTAAATGGATTTCTCAGATAATTTAGTAACGTTCATGACTGAGGTTAAAGCCGTATGCATTCGCACCAGGGTGTTTTGCTTCAAATGAAATCCAGGTGCCACGGGCAAAGGAATCTATGATTTTTATACGCCAAAAAGACGCCCTGGCACCGAAAACATGGTCAAAGCACTGGACAGCATAAATTTTAGGTGCCATTGTACTGGCAACCTACCAACCTAATGACAACCCCTCCAACAGCACCGTTTGGCATGCTCTCAAAAATAGGAGGCGGAAACACTGCCTCGGCAACAGAAACACTCCAATATCTGCTTGAAACTCACTTTCCTGGGAGTTCTTCAACAAATAAAGCTGTACCGCCCATTCCTACTTCAGAATTCGGTCGCTCGGACGACTGGAGGCTGGCAGAGGAAATTGTGAGCGAAAACAAAGTCGAATGGGCGATAAAACATTCAGGCCATATAAAGCTGCAGGTGAGGATGGGATTTTTCCAGCTCTTTTACAACAAGGACTGGTGGAACTGAAACCTACACTCACTTTGATGTTTCAATCATGTTTGGCATGGGCATACATGCCAAAAATGTGGAAAAAAGCAAAAGTAATCTTCATACCAAAACCCGGTAAGGAAGATTACTCTCAGGCAAAATCGTTTAGACCAATAAGTCTGACCTCGTTCATGCTGAAAACGCTAGAACGATTAGTAGACAGCTTCATAAGAGAGAATGTTTTGAAAAACATTCCGATACACCCGAACCAACATGCTTACCAGGCCGGTAAATCACAGAAACAGCACTTCACTGTGTAGTTTCCAGATTGGAACAAGCGGTCATGGTAAAAA